>VVHJ01035611.1:18756-44310 GCA_015107715.1 Tylochromis polylepis
CACACACACACACACACACACACACACACACACACACACACACACACACACACACAAATCAGCTCGCTGGCATTGCAACCAGAGTGGATTGCAACCTCTCCTCTCCTGAAATCACTTGCTTCCAGTGAGCCGTAGCAAAACAGCTTTAAAAGACTGCTGTGTGCAGCTGTCATAGTATGTGCTGGGTTGGTAATATTTTACAGGACTGCGCTTTTACTCTTGTATTTCCATTTTAAACTACAGTAAAATAAAAGTAAGCATAACCTTTGCTTTGTTGTCAAAGGAATCACAATCCTTTCTTCAGCTGCTTTTATAAGCCTCCTGGTAGAGAAAATGGCAGTACATATTTATCCTCCGGCTTTCTCTGACATGGTTTTCTAGTTTTTCAGTTAGGAAGGATTTACCCTGCTATTTCAAGCCAGAGCAGAGAAAGCATGGTTATTTAGGCAACCACAGTTTAACAAACCCAGAACCTTGGCAGCGTTTAAAACACATTTCTCCCAAACATGAGGGGGAAAAAAAGGAGACAGTTCTGCTCTAGCTGTCATCCACAGATCAGTTACAGAAAAGACAAATGGCCGCATGTCAAATACGCAACCAAAATTACAAAGCAGATGTTTTGCTGTGACAGAAGAGCGAGCTCAAGCCAGCGGTGCCTAAAACTGACGCTGGTCCAGCAGGGCGAGGTTGTTCTCCAAGAGTTGTAGAGAAAGCGCAGAATACAGTGACTAACACGGGTTTATTCATTGATTTATAAGCATTTTCTTCTTTTTTAGCCTAAAACTTGAATGCTCCCAGTCCAGTTTGACCAGAGTTTGGACCTAAACGTTGTTGCTGTTTATGTGGCCCTGAGAAAGCTGCCATCATCCTCATCTCTGACCCTTTTTAAAACAGCTGTGTGCAGCAATAACAAGGACAGATCCAAAGTCTGTAAGGGGGGGTGTGTCAGGACTGTGATTCTGAATCGCCCTGCATGTTTTCATGTCTTTGGGAAAGCACTAGAGGGAGCTGAGGCATCACGCAGACAGAGAGCATCCAGCAACAGACAACATGGCAGAATACTCTCATTACCAGGTGGCAGAGATCCTAGCTTACATAAACACAACTGAGTCAAGACAGGGACAGCAGTAAGCCGGCTTTGTCTGTCTGTCTGTGTCTGTCAGTGAGCTATAATTAAAACAGGTTACCGGAGGGTTACTGTAATCATATAAGAGCAGAAGATATGATATCATAATAGGATGTAGAATATGGGGGCTGACTTTTGGAGTGCAAGTCGGAGCATTTTAGACACACTTAGCGAGTGGACTTTGACTTCCTGTCTCTGTCTCTGTAATATTCTTATATGAGTTTGACACATTTTCCTTGTGTGATGGGATAGTTAGACACTTTGTTTTTATTCAAAGAAAAAAGCCCTCTAGTTTGGCTCTAAACACTTTCAGTGTCGTCACAGACTTCAGTTTTAGACCTGCCATTTAACTTGTATCTCCTCTCTGCTTGTAGGAAATGGAATCGTTGTCTGATGATAATGTGTTATACACGATTTCCCATTGCATGCATTGTTGTTTTTGCTTGTTTTGTTTTCTAAATCTGTGCAATAATTTTGCATGTCCACGCCGGGTAACATGCAGAGGTACAAATTCTTTACCTTTACCTTTTAAAATGGAAAAAGAAAAGGCACCCAGGCTTTCAGCTTTATGACAGTGCACTTTTGGGTTCATTTAAGAATGTCAGTCCACAAAGAAACATTTATTCCTCCAATTATCAGAATAAATTTAACTTTAAGGATATCTTCAGTACTGCAAAGTCTTGAGCCACCCTCATTCTTTATATTTTTCTTCCAAACAGCCAGACTTTCTTGTTTTTTTTTAAACTTTTTTTTAAAGCTTTCTGTAGCTCTTTTCTTGACACATTGGTTCATTTTCACTCTGCTTTCAGTCTCAGTCCTTTAAAGTTAATGAATCATTCAAGCATAAAAAACGCACCTAACCCAAGGGATGAATCAATTTAGTGTCTAAACATGTGCAAAGAATCATTTTTAAATCGTATCTTCAGTGTTTGCACCAACCAGATGATTCATTAATAAATGTGAGCAAAGCAGTCGAGGACAAAAGAAGAAGTGTGAGGCCTAAAAATATCTACAGGTAAAGGTAAAGGTAAAGGTATCTGGAAGTCATGTCCCCAGGAAACAGGCCTGAGAGATGATCTGGACCTTCAGCTGATCCATCTACTGCTCACTGAAACCTCATCAGGAATGGTCTCAGTGGAAGGGCGACTTTATGGAAGGGAAACGGGGAGGAAAGGCTGAGGTCTGAAAACTACTCAAGAACTGGACTGAAAGTCAGTGGAAATGGGGCCGACAGAGAGATGAATCCACATGTGAAATTTTTGGTTCAAATCACCATCAGTGTGCATGGAGAAGGTCAGGAGGGAGGTACAACAGTGAGTGTCTGCAGCCATCTGTACACCAGACCTCAGCATTACTGAAGCAGTGTGGGATCATCCTGACAGAGAGCAGAGCAAAAGGCAGAAACATCCAAAGAAGAGCTCTGAATGTCCTTCAAGAAGCCTGGAGAACTATTCCTGAAGATCCTCGCAGAGATGACAGAGAGCTCCTCACACCAAACATCACTGCTGCTCACTTTCAAGCACTGCCTTTGTCTCATATACTATATCTCCGTTTATGTTTACATGTTTCAGTAAATCACCGCATCTATTTCCCATTTTCCTAACAAATCATAAAAGATTCGGGTTGGCTGCAGAGTTCTGCACCGTGCTGTAAGAATTCCAGAGGGGGAAAAAAGTGCAGCACTCTGCGAAGCTGATGTCAGAGTTGATGACTTCATGGTCTCCAGCTCTGCGGCATCCAGAAGGCTGTCAAGGCTCCAGGCGTGGAAAAGGAAAGAAACATTCAGGAAAACGTGCAGGAAGGAGGAGAAATGAGGAGAAGTATCGAGCACGGCTCACTTCCCCCAGTTTACTAAAAACTGATAGAGATGATTAAGAATCATTAGCTTACTGTAAGCAGGTAATTTATTAGAATCTAAGGTAAGACGCTGGATAATAATGATTATGAGTAAACAGAGAAGTTTGATGAGGGCTGCACGGCAGCAGGAGCCCTCAGGGAGGGATGTAGGAGGAGTAAAGAGGTGTGGAGACCTACACCCAACCACACCTTCCCTCCTCCCTCCCAGTGGCAGCGTGGCTGATCCTCGGCTCACTCATCTCTGCCTGCCTCTCTGTCTGGACTAACGGCGGATTTTGGAAGCGACGATGCGAGCTGCCGGGACCGCGGGAGCCGGTGTGCTGTGGGCGCTGCTGTGCGCTGTGGTGCCCGGCGGCGTGTCGGAGCTGGTGACGGCGGTGCAGGAGCAGGTCAAGCCCGAGTCCTCCCTGCTGAAGCCCAAGGTTATGATCGCCATCGTGGCTCGTAACGCGGCGCACAGCCTGCCATACTACCTGGGCTGCATCGAGAGGCTGGAGTACCCGAAAGAGCGCATAGCGATCTGGTGAGAGCCGCACTCACAGGCTGCAAACCCGGGTTTTATTCCGGGCAGTGGCCCAGCTTCTTCTTTCTCAGTAGATTCTCAGAGCACATCCAGGAGCGACATGATGCTGAGCAGCTGTAACGAGAAGCAGCGGGTGTGCGCGTTAATTCGTGGAAACCTGCGAGACCTGTTGCAGAGTTTTATGATGTACTTAACTCGCGTGTCTGCCGGCATCCAAATTGCACACTGTGGGAGAAGATGAAAGGGCTGCTGTGCATGTTAGGTTCGGCTTAACCCTTAATCACGGTTCCTTCTGTCTGATTCAGCACAAACCTGCGGAAACGGGGCTTTAAAGCAGCGGGGCTGCCAGGTATGAAGGGGCCTCACCCCAGGTGAGGTCCTGTGTTCCGTTTGGTCTCACAGAGCTGACTGTGATAATGAAAAACCATCAAAGAGGGACCCTGCAGGTGAAGGGGATAAAAGGAGACACTGAGCTGGTCTGACAGCAGGACGGGAAGTCATGCGTAAACTGTGTGTGTGTGCGCGCCCGGGATGTGTGGGTTATGCAGGTTGATGGATCAAATCAAAGAGAATCTGGGAGATTTCTGGCTTCCGCAGGCTTAAATGTCCAAGTGCAAAACGTGAAATGGCAGATGGAAACAACTCTGTGCTGAACATTTGCAGTGCTGTTGGCGTTTGTCTCCAGCTTTCGGTGTTTTGTTTTGTTTCCCACCCTTCCCTTGCTGAATGTCTTGCTTTTCTTTGCAGAGGGTCTAATTGAAAGACCCTCAGGAAAATACACAGAGGCACTAGAGAAACCCACAAAGAGGAAGGAGGCTTCATTACACAGCAAAGTGCCTGAGCTGCCATGGCTTTGTGAGTGGTGTAGCTAACAGAGGAAGGGCCCCATCAGCTATGACAGGCATCTCTGTACCCCGCAGTCAGAGTAGTAGCACCAAAAAAGCTTTGCATTCTTGAAGCATATCAGCACCTAACACGGCGCTAACTCAGGTCTGTTTTAGGTGCAGCTGATTAAAATATTTCCACTAACATCTGTCCGCTGATGTAAGATGACGTGAACAGTATACTTTGAGTAACACCTCCAGAACACCGAGTCTGTAATATGTGGTGCTGCTTTATTGTAAATTAAAGGAGGAGTAATTGGAAACAGTGAAAACATTTAAAACAGTTTTAATGTTTAGAAAGTTCTTATTTTTCTAAGTTAAGAAAAAGTGTCTGTTTGGTTAAGTCGGTCCGGAAAATGACATGTTTCACTGCAGCTCTGTGCTTCTCTGCTGTCATCATTACTGTTACCCATCGTGTAAGCCAAACCGCCCAGTGAATGCCCAGTTGTAGTTCAGTTATCCCTAAACGCATAAATACGCGTCAGAGCGTTTTACAGCGTGTTATACAAAACTCATTACTGGTATGTGACAGCTTCAACACAAATCCAAACAGCAGAGCGTGCGAAGCTCCTCAGGTAGATGAGTGATGCAAACACTTTAAGAATAAAGAGTAACACAAATTCAATCTGATGACCCCAACGTTACTGCATCTGAACTATTATTTTATATTATATGTTTGACGGTAGACTGCTCGGGCAAATAGAGACACGGGTTTGGAGTTCTCATGAGGTAAGAGCCAAAGACTCTGGTTCAATGTTGCACAGCCATCCAGGAGTGTAGCTGGTGTGCTTTACTACCATCCTCAGCTTGTCTATGGGCCAAGTGATAAAACCTAAAGGGAAACTTTGTGGCTGTGAAGCTTCGCTTTTGTGAGGGGACACCGTGTTCCTCACTGTACTCCCTCTCTGAATCTTCATGCTTGAACACCACAGAGGACTGTTTTCTTTTTCCATACCCGTTTGATAAAATGCAGTCCAATAGGAACAGCTCATGAAAGGTGGTGAAGGATTCAGGCGATCACAGGGTTTGTGATTTTTAGAGGGAGACACTGGAAAAGGGATAAATTAAATGAGAGTCCTCTCTAGTCTTCAGTAAAATAAGCTCACGGTACTTAAATTTAAAAAAAAAAATCTAAAACTGTTTGCTCCTTAAATATTTTCCACTGGCTCCACGGCTTTTCAATAAAATAAAATCTGATGTCAAATTGAGAAGCTTCTTTTGCTCTTAGAGTTTTGAATGCTTTCTCTTCAAGTATTTTTGACCATTCGAAATCATCTGGGTAGGGTCACATGGCTGTTTCATGCAAGATTTTCAATGAAGCATCATGTAGGTTGGTAATCTGATCATCCCCTCAGATCTCCACCACTCTCTGCCAGTTTTGGGAAGATCAGACAAATCTGCCTGCCTTTTAAAAGTTTTCCCTCTGCAAGCAGGCACAGGTCTTGCAGAAAAGTGGCAGCGGCTTGACAAAAGCTCTCACACTGCTGCTTAAGAGTGAAAGAATGCAGGGAATTAGTGGGAGAGGGGCCGGCGGTGCAGAGAGAAGGTGGTCAACAATGGTAGCAGGTTAGTTAATCCACATTCCCACACTAGCTCCACCAAATCTGCTCTCCTCGTTCCTCTTGTTGTTTTTCTCCTTTCAGGCACCGAAAGAGAAATGTGCTGATGTTTAGAAAGTCTAACAATAAGGCCAGAGAAACTGGATTTAAGTGTCAAACTCAGTGACTCATCAAGGGCGTTGTTATCTCTGCGATTTATGGGCACGAACATGACGGGAAACAGTGACATTAGATCATCTGCATTTCTTCTGATACTTCTTGTAACAGTAGGAATAAGCAATTACAGAAATTAGGGAAAGGTCGAGTTGAGATTACCTCGCGCTTTATCAATGGCCAGTTAAAAGTTTTAGGAGTTTCACCTTCAAAGGAGACGATGGAGATTTTCCTGTACACTGAGCTGCGTTTATGTTTGATGCACAATGCATGAAAAACCTTCTCAAACTCAGCTCAGCCTCCTATTAGTTTCCTGCTAATCCTGCTTTTCGCTGGCTGCCTGCTGTTTATTGCCTGTCGGCTATGTTCATCTGAAGTGCTTTCCCAGGTGCCGAGTTGGAGGTCGTGATGATTTGTGGACCCGAATCTGGAAAACAGAGCGCTAACATCGCTGCCTTTTCCCAGGGGGACTCTCTTTTTCACTTTCATAATGTCATGTTGTTTATTATCCTGTAAAGCCACTTAACCCATATTTATGACTGTCACTGCACTTTATACTCAGACACAATGGGGAATGGTCCTTGTGGTATGTTTTTGTTTTATAGTGTTTAACATAATGAGCAGTTGTTGTCATTGAATTTCATTGACAGAAATAATGTACAGCTGCAAAATAACAGGAAATCCTAAAAAGCCAAGCACAGCTATTATTTTATTTTTTCTAAATGATGAGATAATTGCAAGTCCTCATGCACCCAAAAGCCTCAGGGACGATGAGTGTAAAAGTTCACAATGTTCCATGGCTGTGTGAATACCTGCTGAAGGCCTTGGTGAACAACGTGCCATGTATTCTGGAGATCCTGCCGGGTATGTCACGGTGTCTTTGATCTGCCATATCATTATGACATCATGAATAGATCCGACATGCGTCACGTGACATAACGTTACATATGCAATCATTATCTTTTAAGTCATTTTGACAAGTGCACAGAGTTAGGTAGTAATGAATACGCCTCCCTCACTGGTTTATTCACTACATTTATTTATTTGCTATCATTAGTCTCTGGCATTGTCTTCCCCAGTGTGGTTTTTGTCC
The DNA here is from genome assembly GCA_015107715.1 of Tylochromis polylepis. Taxonomy (NCBI): domain Eukaryota; kingdom Metazoa; phylum Chordata; class Actinopteri; order Cichliformes; family Cichlidae; genus Tylochromis; species Tylochromis polylepis. The sequence goes on from VVHJ01035611.1 coordinate 25,952, forward strand.
ATCCTGTCCTCTCACCCCCAACCAGTCGCAGCAGAGGTCCCTTCCTGTTAAAAGCGTTTTCTTCCTTCCTTCTGTCGCCACGTGCTTGCTTATAGGCGGTCGTCTGATTGTTGGGGTTTCTCTGTGTTATTGTAGGCTCAAACACTGCCCACTTTCAGTTCTTTGGCAAAATTGTCTTGCAAATGCAGTTCTTTACGTTTTTCAGTGCAGAACTAGTTTTCTGTCATGTTGTCCGGTAAAAGCTGAGTGTAGCTGTGATGCTGTGCGGGATTATCCTTACATAGTTTTTCTTTTTTTTTTTTTTCTTAGCCGTTTGCTCACCAGGCCTTTTATACTTAACCTTCATTCCCTCTGACTGACACAATGGAGGAAAGCGGAAAGAATAAAACGGGCTAAGACGTTTATCGGTTTTGGAACGCGGAGCAGATTTGCCGTGCCAGGTGTGTTACCTCGGGGCTCATTCCTGTGTGGAAGTGCACCAGTGAAGGAGAAATTGTTCTTGGTTTTGTTGGGACAGAGCAGGACTTTTCTGAAGAGCAGCTCATCCAAGTGTATGGAATAAACTATGAGGACGGGATAAACTGTTGTGAGTTAGTGCTGACAGCACGGGCATTTGTGAATGATTAGAAATTTTTTTTTCTTTTTCTAAAGAAAAATCTGAGTGTGTCTAATGATCTCCTTAGTTCTGCTACAAATATGACTGGATTTTCAAACACGTGTACAGCATCTCTTCTCACATAAACCCTGTGTGTTTGATGTGGACGTGTGTGTGTTCTGTTGCACACATAATGATCGTGTGTTCTGCTCTGCTCCTCTGGCTCTGCCCCGGTTTTCCATTTACTTCCCCATTACCACCACCAGGCCCACAGTGAGCCAGAAACAGACCACAATCGTCTCTTGCCTCCCACTCATTATCACTTGAAGACTTGTTCTCTGCAGTCACATCCAGTCCATGGGAAACTTTAAATGTCTTCAAACATCTGCTCTGATTTTTTTTTTTTTAATAAATTCCAGAAACACAAGGTGACATTTTCCAGATAAGCAGCTGGTAATGACACAAACTCACTGGAGCAGAGGAAACTTTTTTCTTCTCAGCTGGAGTGCAGTTTGCTTTGAAAAAGTGAAGTTACTCTAAACTGATTTTGCTCATACCTAAAAGGAAGTTAGTTTTCCATTTCTTCACTTTTTCACAGATCATTTGGCTCAGAGCCACTGAAGCCACATTTAGCGGAACAACTAGTTTGAGTTGAGCTGAATTATTTCAAGTTACATGCAACACATTGCACAGGGTCTAAATAAAGGTTAAATAAAGGTGCTGAATTTCTTTCTAATAACTCATCCCCGGAAGCACCAAAGGAACCAATGTGGCTGTCCCTCTCAGAACAAATAAGTCCTTAAAAATGCAAAACCGTTTCTCTTTAAAAAGGTTCAGTGATTTTAAAAAAGCTGAAATCTGTCCCAGGAAGTTGATTCTGTTCATCGGGACGGAAGATCCAGATGAACAGAATCAGCGTCCTGGGATTTCCTTACCCGAACGGTTGAGCAAGCACCAAGACGCATGTTTAGTGTGGTCACATTTTTTTTTCTTGCATCATCCAAACAGCTAAAAGCTTTCTGGAAACAGGGCTTTTATTTAACACCAGCCTATTAGATGGTATTAGTAGACGTTATTACAGTACGTGGCCCTCCAACCATTTTCCAAACACAGTGACTTCGGAGGTCAATCTTTGCCAGCCCTGCGCTCAGCCTCACCATCCAACTATCTGTAAAGTTGAAAGGATGCAGCTGGTGTTGTACCTGATAACAGACCGGCCCCGCAGCAACAGGCTCTTCATGGGAATGTTTTCTCTGTAGCATCGGCATATTTGTTCAATCTAGTGCAGTAAACAAAGACCATTTACTCTCCAACGCCTCAGCCTTTTCTTCAAGCTCTCTTTCTCGCTCTCTCTCCCCTGGAGTGGAAACGGTTGTGCCTTTGCTGGGCTCCAGATGGTGAATTCTTGCTTAGATGCCCCATGTGCTCCATCACACTTTCAGCAGCATTGTCAGAGCTTGGCAGCACAGCAGCAGTAGAATTTGCAAATCCTAAACACAGTGGCAGCTCGGTATTGTCTAGAGGATGAGGGAGGCCTGAGTATGAAATGAGATTAGTTGAAGTGGAGGGACATGCAGAGGGAGGCAAGGAGGAATTAGTCAGGTAAAGAAAAAGAAACATTTTCATAACTGGTAAGACATTCATTCGACTTAACTTCTTCACTTATTCATTAAACTTTTCTTTGAGTAAAAAATAAAACTTTCAGCAGCATTAATCTGTCAAAGTCACTTTACTGACTTGTCTTCTACCCCACAGTGTCATTTCCACTCTTTCCCTGACATCCTCCTGGTCCTCCATCCCTTCTTCCACGTGAACGTTTTGCTGATTTTCTCTCTCTCCCTGTCTTCCTGTCCATTTTAACCTCCAGCTTCTCTTTTTACAATAAGAAAGTATTTCTGAAAGTAAATTGATGTAAATTCACTGGCCGAACGTGCTTTACACGTTTACACATGTTAACGCTACATATCCAGTAGCGTTCGAGCACGTATTTAGGGTTTTTGGTGCCAAAAAAAGCCCAAACTCACCTGAGATCAACATGAAAAAAACTGAGAACAGCTTCCTATGAACACCGAGATGGTGTCCTGTGAGTTTGACAAACTGATTCAGGGAGCGCACAACGGTATGAAAAGACGACGCTGAATTGGAGACGTACACAATCATATCATCAGCATACAGAGAAATATGTTGAGATAATTCTGTGACAGTGATCAGTTAAACTTTGCCTTATGAGTTTTCTAAATCATGAAAGTGTAATACTTGAGCCTGGGATTGCCACTTTTTAGTGTAGTATATTTGCTGGGTGACCTTTATTTTATGTTATTTATGGGCTGCCACTTTAAACGCACGTCTTACTTTTAGCTGTTCCCTGATCAGAGCTCTTTCATACATGCATGCCTTTGAGTTATTCAGATTCAGAAGCTTCAGTTAGCAGCTCGATCAACAAGGATGACCAAAATAGGACAGACACACACACTGTATCAGTTTATAATATATGTTTATTAATTACATGTAAACAGGATCTAAAAGCAAAATTAATTGTGTACTTCACTTTAAACCACTCTGAAATAATTATATAATATGTTTATTTGAGTTGACTAAAATGTGAATGGATGCCTTTCTGCATATATGGGCTCTGGCCGCTGTAACTGCCGTGGTAAGAAAACTCGTGTATCATATGTCACATGATCTCATGCATAGAGGCAGGTTGTATTCTTTAATGAAGGACACGAACTTTCACCTTCACATAATATTAAAGCAAGAACCATATTAACATATCCTACGAATTTAAAATCCTTCTTGTCGAGATCTCGTAGCACCCAGTTGCTATCCCAGTAGGGCACTTTGCTCTCAGAGTGCAGGCTTGTATGAGAGGGGCTTATTTCTCCTGCACCAATCAGTGCTGTCCTTCTCTAACATTTGATGACTATCTTTTTCTAGCCTTGAATATGAATGCCAGAAATTACACTACAGTGTGAGTCTGTTGGCCTTGGGTACTTTTGTTGACCCTGAGAGTCATGAGGAATTTCAGTCCAGACGTCTCAGCTCACCGCTCCCTACTCTTCTCTGTTCTTCCTCCATCTCTCTCTGCCCATCCACCCCCACCTCTTTCCCCTTTGCCCCGCCGGGCCATCAAGAAGCCGACAGCCACGTCAGCCTAGGGACTGTATGGCAAAGTCAACCCAAAGAAGCACACCCTGTATCATAGTTATTATGTTTTAAAGGCATCAATGTTCACGTCTGTAAGAGGTACTCTTACTCCCTAATTAAATGCAGTACCCAGTCATTATTGGCAGTGATATTAGATAGTTTATTGAATAAACAGTCAGCTGATACTAGCCTCCTGGGCTTTCAGAACTGTGTTTACCTAAATGGGCCAATCTCAGAGTCAAGCCTCTGTGCTTAAAGTCAGAATATCTGGCACACCTTTCTGGCTTGGATAACCATAAGGAAGAGTGTGTAAAATAATGTTGGTAATCATTTTTATGCAGTTTTACTAACAAAACAGTCGTCTTTCTTTTAATGATTGTAATTTTTGACTTGTATATGAACATTTTTTAAAATGATTTGTTTTTATCGCGCCTCACTCTGTTTGTCTCACATGTACACACTGTGTGCATGTGCCACGTTGATTTGCTTTATTTTACACTAATCCCCTGCTCACACACCAGCCCCATGAAACATGAAATCTGGGGTTGGTATGAGACGGGAATGCAGCGCGTGATGGGTCCAATGCGGATTAAAGTTGAAAAGTCGGATTGCTGAAAAGCTCTGAGTCCAGTGTGCTGATAACAAGTGAAGAATAAATGTCTTCCATAAAGTGATAGAGAGAAGGAGTGGTGGGGTGTGTAGGTGAAGCTTCAGGAAGCATGTGCTATCCAGATGCTGAGCCTAACTCCAGAGCTGCAGGCAGCAGAATAATGAGGCTGCAGCTCACCGTAACCTTAAAAAAAGGTGATGAGGAGACAGCATCAGGCAGGAGAGGAAAATAATAAGGATATGGAATGATGAAGGGGGGGGATATAAAGCCAAGACCCCTAATTGTTGCATTTACCCAGTTATTGAAACATGTTGTATCTCTGTGCATCAACGCCTGCGCATCCATTTTTATCTTACTTCCCACAAAAAGCTGCAGAGGTTTAAGTATCATCTCATCTCATCTGAAGGATTTGAAAGAAACTGCAGAGGCTCTTTGAGGTCACGCTGATCCAGCCTAAAGGTAGAGGAAATCCACAAGAAAGGGATGATAGTTGCCTCATAATAAAGAATGAATGCAGTAAGATCGAAAGAGTTGGAGCCCCGGCTGTTCCACAAACGTGATGCAGAGCAGAAAATGAGGTCGACTCTGGGTAAGTGTGTGTTCTGTGTGCTTATGCACAGAAGCCTCGGTCTGTTTGTTTCACATGTACGCACTGTGTGCACATGCTGCTTTGATTCATACATTGCTAAGTTTCTCATGTTCAGAAATCATAAGGAACACTAAGATGCAATGTTGGTAATGGAAAATCACAGTGTGCTCAGAGGGGCTGGGCTGCAGGAGGGGCAGCCTAACAGGATGTGTTTGAGGAAAAAAGGGTTAGGCAACCTTAATTCTAAAGTAGCTGTGTATCGTTCTCATTAGCTTAATTTGTATTTATGTCCCCACAGAGACGCGGTGATGCTGTACACGGTTACAGTAAAGAAAACTATAAATGCTAACGTTTTATGTATCAGGACATTATAGAAATAATCTGGTCCTTAGCAGGTCTAACATTAGCAAAATACAACCTCAGATAAACAGCAACACATAAACAATGACACGCTGTCTTTTTATTTATTTAAGAAAAACTGAGCCAAGCTGCAGAATCAGTGTGTGAAACACTGCGTAAGCAGGCAGGTGCTGCTAATCAGCTGCACTTCATTAACTGATCATCAGTCAGTGTGAGCGCCCAGCAGTGTTAACAAAATCAATGAGGAACAACATTATTGATGATCCTAATCATAAGGCCAACAAACTGAGCTGAAGGTCAGATCATGCAAAACTCAGAGAAAATGCAACAAAACCCCAAGAGCTCCATCTCAGAGTCCACAGGTTAGGTCATACTATGTAAAACTGCATCTTCTGGAACAATGCTCTTTGGACAGATCAAAGTGGAGATGTTTGGTGTTAGTGCACAGCAGCACCTTTGGAAAAAAAACAAACACAGCAAACACCTTGTATCAACTGTAAAGCACGGTGGCGGAGGGGTCAAGCTCGTCTTGCAGCCACAGGACCTGTGATGTCCATCCTACAGTTAAAGCTGGGACCAAACTGGGTCATACAACCGGACGATGATCCCAAGCACAGCAGCAAATCTCCAACAGAACAGCTGAAAAAGAAAAGAATCAAGCTGCTGCAATGGTCCAAAGTCCAGACCTCAACCTGACCGTCAGAGAGCTGTGCATAAATTAATGCCCCAAAACCTCAATGAACTGAAGCAACTCTGTAAAGATGAGTGGGCCAAAATTCCTCCACAGCGATGAGAGAGACTGATAAAGTCACACAGACAACAGTTACTACAAGTTCTTACAGCTAAAGTTGGTTCTACCAGCTACTAGATCATGGAGTGTTACACATATGTAACATATATACACATAAGTATAGTATACTTTTAGGCTTTAGCTACACAAGCCTCTTAACAGAGGACAATTATTTCTAAAAATCAGTCATTTGCATATTTTCCAAACCATTTGTAAGAGACTGCAGACTGTTGGCCAACCTTCAGTTGGCCAGTTACCTGGACGCAGCAGCCTGCCAAAAAGAGCCTATAAAAATAAAAAAGAGCTCTTCTGAGATTTAAATCCTTGCAGATTTTGCTTGAACAAAAGCATCATTAGCATTTTAATATGGTGTGGGCAAAACAAAGCCAGGACAATCTTTGGTTTGGAAGTGATCTTAATGAGCTCTGTGAGATATTCACCGAAGTGCTCAGTCTTAACTGAGAACATTTTAATATGATTTTTTTCAGCTTATGTTTACCTTTAAATAAAGTAATGGAAACACATAGCCACTTTTCTTCTCCTTTCACTTTCAGTCTCTCTGTCCACACATCTCACCTATCCTTTGTGTCCGATCCATCCACGTGCTCGCTGTACAGTATGTCCCCGTTTATCGTGCCATGCATTGTTCTGTTTTGTGAAACATATGCCTGGAGCTGGATCTGTCTGTCAGAGATGGCATGTGGGAACACATCCACGTCCTCAAGCGAAATGCTGTTTAGCAGATGAAAAAATGTGTAATGTGTGGGCACATCTGCTTATTACCAGAGAGTCAGGTGTTTCAGTGTGTTCAGCAGCTATTCATCAAGAGCTTCTTTCTGCCTTTGTTGCTCTCTTGCTTAAAGTTATGCACCTGCTTTTACTTACATTTGACTTTCGACGCACTCGGGCAGACGGGTATATTTAAAATGTCCAAACACAGCCACTCTGCTGTAAAACACAGCTCTGAACATCCTCGTGGTCTACCACACGCATCTACAAGTACTGACGTGCACACACCACACATGTTATTAGAGCTATTGATCATATAGCTCGTGGCTCTCTCCAGCTGTTTATGTCGGACGGAGAGTTTATTGGCCTGACTGAAGTTGACTTAAAGCCCAAACATAAGTTCGCTCTGCTTGTCCGACTAACCTCCGTGCGTACATACAAGACTGCACATCTGTTTTCTTCACGGATGTAATTTATTTACATGCAATTATATGAAGATAATGAGCATGTAAGCAAATGTTTATCATACAGAGAACAGGTGTGTGTTAAATAAGGGAGGAGAAGAAAGGAGTGAAGTTTGGGCTTGTTGGTGTTTCTATCTGTTCAGCCAGACTCAAACTGGGTGTGATTTTGGAGACAGTACAGTAGGGAATATTACAGCAAGCAGTGGAAAACTCCATCTCTGTGTGTGTGTGTGTGTGTGTGTGTGTGTGTGTACATACACATTCAAATGGCTTCTGTTTCCAGTTCTGTTGACCTCCCCTCCTTCAGTGACATTTTAAATGTAAAGTGAGTTTGTGGCAGGTGACGTTTATTTTTCTGCTGCCCCAAAATGTGAAGTGATAGCAAAAACCACAACGAGGGCATGTTTTTGGTCTTAATTACTCTTGCATACCCACACAAGCTCCCACTCACACATACAGCAGTCACACTGTCTCCTCTGAGTCAGCTGTTAGCTCAAGTGGAAATCTTTGCAAAGAAAGAGTGCAAACCACAGGGGTGACACCCCGATGCTGTCTTTCATTTTGATATTATTTGCTTACAGGTATGAGCCGTCCAGGTATTTCTGCTGTTGTGGGGTTCTAAATCTGCTTACGTATTCATACGATCCCATATCATAAACAGTTATTTTGTTTGTTTTAGGGTTATGGTGAAGCTTGACAGAAGTAATTGCATTGCAACATTTTATTGTTTGCTCTAATAATATTGGCTCAACATTCATGATTTAATGAAGCTAAAGATAGTTGTAGCTGGAGTTATTCCTGCTTTTTTTTTTTAAGTCTTTGTGCCCAAAGTTGGACTTCTTTAATGGTTGTCTTTGTCAGTGCTCATAATTGTTCAAAAAGTAACAGTCAGGCTGAAAGGAGGGTTATGGTAGGCTTGCAGTAACTTTCCCCTGCACGGTGACTCATGAGACTTTGCCTGTTCTCCAGCACTGCAGTTAATTAGGCAGCAAAGAGGCTCTGCAACACTGAAACTGCCTGCTGTAACAACAGACAGTACTTAGAGAGAAAGTCTCTTCCCTTGACATGGATTTCATGGCTCTGACTGTTAGTACCTCTTCCTTGTTACATCAAGCTGACCGCAGTTTGCAGTTCTGAGCATTGTGTTCGACTCTTCTTCACTTCCTCTCGTTTCTGCACGGTGAAAACAGTCCTGGCGTGGTGTGCTTTGGGAAAAGTGCTCAGCAGATGCGTGTGAACAAGCTGTGCTGTTATTTCTCCAGCTGAACTTGTGGCTGTTCATTGAATGGAGTCCTGTGTTGTCTGCGTTGGTAATTTAGGGCCGCAACAGACCATAATGTGGACAACACCACCGCCATGTTAAGAGAATGGCTAAAGAGAGCTCAGCACGTCTACCACTACGTGGAGTGGAGGCCAATGGAGGAGCCGAGGTAAATCCACAAGAATCACTCATCAGACCCATTTAGACCAAGTCTAGTTCCTTCTTTCTTCATAAATCATTTGTGCCCATTGATAGGATAGTGGACACTAAAAAAGTGTGTTTTTTCTCTCAGGTCCTACACAGATGAATGGGGCCCAAAACACTGGTCTCCTTCCAGATTCAACCATGTCATGAAGCTAAGACAGGCTGCTCTGAAGGCTGCCCGGGAACGATGGGCTGACTACATCCTGGTAACCTCTTTTGTTTAAATTTAAATGTGCAGTGGGTATTTACAATTGTAGCCGGTTGTTGTTGTGTTTGCTGTTTAAAGGAGCTCTTTCCCCAGAACCTAGAAGCAGAGCCAGTCTCCTCCTGAGTGCTTACAGTCATATTAAACCTCAGAACAAAACCAAATCAGCCAGTCAGCCAATGACATTTGCACCAGTGGAGCAGCAGGGTAACTGGTTGTGTGCCGCTGTGATCCTTAAAGCCGGGGGTGTCAAAGATAAGGCCCGTGGACCTGAATCAGCCCGGCAAGGACTCCAGTCCGACCTGCTGGATGGCTTTGGAGGATGTGAAAGAGGGCTCAGATTTTGGACTTTTAAGTGATTTTTCATGGGGCTTTACAGCTTTTCCTACTGAAAAAGACGTCGTGTAGCCCATTTATATGCACCAAAGTAAATAAGTAAAACATAAACAATTACATGACGGAAAACTTTTTGGTTTTTTTCACGATCAACTGTAGAAATGTCATTTTTTGTTTTACAATGGGTCCAGAGTAAAAAAAAGACATTTTCTCTGACTCAGCACAAACTTTTATTTCACGCATTTTCACACACACATTTATTTCTTGCAGTTTAAGCCTAAAGAGTCGCGCTAACAGAGGCCTTTTCTTTATCGTGTAGAAAGCCTGAGACGATATTTAAACGCATTCAGTGCGTAGTTAAACTTCTTTACACTGACAGAAAGGGGAGTCTGGCCCACTTAATAACAAAGTGTGCTGAATGTGTAAAGCAGATGCCGAACAGCTAACATAAACGTGATTTGTGTGCTTGAAGTGATAATATGTTTAACTTTGTTTGAGCAGTGAGAGTGTTAAATCATTTTTAGATATCAGTAAAAGCTTTTTACATTTTGATGGTTAATGAAATTTGAGTGCTGTATATGGAACATACGTAGAGAATCTGTGTTTTCATGTCCAACGTGTTCTTTGTGATTACGCTCGCCGGCTCCTCTTCAGTTTGTAGACAGCGACAACCTGCTGACCAATCCTCGTGTGCTGAACCTGATGATGGCTGAGAACTTAACCTTGGTGGCTCCCATGTTAGAATCGCGCTCTCTCTACTCTAACTTCTGGTGTGGCATGACTCCACAGGTACAGTTCAGACTTAAATTCAACCCTCCGTCCATCCACTAATCCAGATTTATTAAACAGCCTGCCGTTTTTTAACTCCGTCCTTCCTGTCAGGGTTACTACAAGCGAACCCCAGACTACCAGCCAATCAGGGAGTGGAAGCGGCTCGGCTGCTTCCCCGTTCCCATGGTGCACAGCACCTTCCTGTTGGACCTGCGTCGTGAATCCAGCAGGGACCTGGCTTTCTACCCTCCTCACCCAGACTACAGCTGGGCATTTGATGACATCATGGTGTTTGCCTTCTCGGCACGTCAAGCAGGTCGGTTTGAATCCGTCGGCTCACAGCTGACCACGGATTTGGTGGCGGGGAGGGAAATGCCTTATGGCAGCTTCACCGTGTTGAACTCAGAGCTATCTGTGACTTCATTCATGCACCTGAAGTTTTTTGCAAACTTTTTTATTGTGCAGATGTTTACTGTTGTATAACACAGAGCTTTTTGTTGGTTTCATGCACATGTGTCAAATTAAGGTAAATGAGCAAGAGAGTAAGATAAATGAATCCACGTGTCTTCTTCGCTGAACATGGGGGAGGTTTGTAAGTGTGTGCAACAATGTCAGTATTTGTGGATTTGTGATACGGAACAAATACGACCATTAGGATTGAACCTCTGGCATTCGCCTGAAAGAAGGAAAAGCACTAACAGATGCAAACCCGAAGACACGGAAAGAAACAAAGACGTCTTCTCCAAAATTTGTTTCAGCATGTACAGCTGTGCGTATAGGTGCCTGCAATTATGCACCGTTTCACTGCACGTATTAAAGCAGAGTCATTCACAAATGTAATAAAATCTCAAACCTTCTGCAGCATGAAGCATGTTTGGGCATAAACAAGGCGGCATCATCAGCTCATACACCGATCAGACATAATACTATGTCCATCTGCCTAATATTGTGGTGGGGAATAGAGATGTTACCCGTCGAAGCATGGACTCCACTCGACCACTGAAGCTGTGCTGTGGTGTCTGCACCAACATGTTAGCAGCAGATCCTCTCAGTCCTGTTAGCTGTGAGCTGGAGCCTCCATGGATCCGACTTGCTTGTCCAGCACATCCCACAGATACTCGACTGGACTGAGATCCGGGGAATTTGGAGGCCGAATCAACACCTCAGACTTTTCTGACACCGTTCTATCAGAACCAGCATGAACTGTTTCTCCAGTTTGAGCGACAGCAGCTCGTCTGCTGGGTCAGACCACACGGGCCAGCCTTTGCTCCCCACGTGTTTCAGTGAGCCTCGGCCGCCCATGACCCTGTCGCTGGGTCACCACCCTTCATTCCTTGGACCTTTTATTAGATACTGACTGCTGCAGAGATAATCAGTGTTATTCACTTCACCTGTTAGCGGTAATAATGTCCTGCCTGATCAGTGTACTGATATGATTCCAAGCCCATGCAGCGTCTCACTCTCATCCACTTACCAGGTGATGTAGTCGTTAGGGTGGAGATTGGGTTTGGGAAGAGTTTCTCTTTGGTTTCAGAGATTATTTACTGTGTGCACGTGAGAGGAGACGCGAGGGCCCGCAGTGGTCTAATTTGGGTCAAGAGGTTATGTTTACAGGCCTGTGTGTGTGTGTGTGTCTTAGGTGTGCAGATGTATGTGTGTAACAGAGAGCACCATGGCTTCCTGCCCGTCCCTCTCAAGGCACAGCAAAATGTCGAAGATGAAAGCGAGAGTTTCATACACACCATCACAGAGGCTCTGAGTGAGTACAAACACACACTCATACACTTACACACTTGTTGTGACTGCTATTTGTCATTCCTTGAACGCTCCACCGCTCAGCCTTGCTTCTTCTCCTTCTCAACTGCCACGACCCTGCGTGATTGTGATCTCGCCAACCTCCCCGCTCTGTTTATCCACACCACCCGCATTTCTTCTTGTTTTCTTTCCCTCCTTCGGCTTCTCTTACTGCTCCTCCCTCTGCTGAGCTTTCATATAAACCTAATCAAATAAACCATCACAATCAAGAGGAAGTTCAGGCTCTTACTAATCCTGTTTATCCTTTTATAATCCTTCACCTCCTTCCCCTCTATGTCAACAGTTGACCATGACGTCGAGCCATCCGAGTATTTGTACTCTCCACCATCCCCCCAGAGCAGGATGGGCTTTGATGAAGTGAGTTTAAAAAAAAAAAACCGCTCGTGCCCAGAATGCTGACTTTGAGTAAATTCCATGTGATTTTGTTACATAAGTACAGAGTAAAATGTTATATGTGTGTGTATATATATATATATATATATATATAATGTACATTCTTTTATACCGTCACATTTAAATGATTAAATGTTTGAATAAATAAACCTTTGGTTTTATTTCACTTGCGTTTTACTCAAAATTAATCCTTCATGTTTATGGTGAAAAAGTCATTTTTTGGGCTGAGTGCTGGCTCTGCCCGGAGGAACAAGAGTGCAACCAAAACTGTCTCTTTGCACTTTCACAGTTTTTTCTTATGTCTCTTATTTTCTTTGCTCGCTTAGATTTTTTTGATCAACCTTAAGCGTCGGCTGGACAGAAGAACCAGGATGTTGAAAACAATGGCCGCACTGGGGTTTCACTCCACGCTGATAGATGCAGTGGACGGGAAGTATGTTCCAAACAAACAGGCACCCATGAACCCGATGATAATTAAACCCTGATAGAAATCAAGCCGCACATTCTTTCATTTATTCACGAAAGCATGTTTTTCTCTTTGCATTTTCACAGTTTCTATACTACAAATACTTTGCATTTGTAGAAATATGCTTGATTGACTTTTCCTCCTCTGCTTATTTTAATCTATAACTGAGAATGTTCTAGTCCCTTTTCCTGTGTTTATTTGCATGGCACTGCGGCTGTTTTTATGATGACTAACAAAGCAGTGAGTGTAAACTGTAGATGCATGATTACACATGTAGATACATCATGTTTTTCATCCTTTTTTTCATTCTGTTCCCTCTCTCAGGGCTTTGAATACATCCCAGCTGCAGGCGCTGGGAATAGAGATGTTGCCGGGCTATAAGGACCCGTACTCTGGTCGGGTACTGACTAGAGGGGAGATCGGCTGCTTCCTCAGCCATCACTCTATATGGACACAGGTGAGGCCAGGGAGAGCAAAAGCACTAAATCAGATAAAGAAGGTTTTGTAAAAACGTTCAAACTTAAAAGCATCGATTCAACTTGCAGAAGTTTTTGTTTTACAGGATACTGAATCCCATGGAGTACCTGGCGTCTGACATCTGTACCCCGATATTAAAATGAATATAAAGATTTATTAATTAACATAAAACTCTTTGAGATGGTTTGACCACAAATTTATATTTGTAATCAGGTGCTGTCACTGCTGCTAAAAGGGGTTCTACAAGTGCAGAATCATCTCTTTTTCTCATGACTGAGTGGCTTTGATTAAATCAGACACAGTATGAGAAGGAGGCACTTTATAACTCTGAGAACAGCTCACAGAGGGAGCAGGAAACAGGGAGTTATCAGCTGATGTAGAGAGGCTGGGGCCTGACTATGCATGAACAGATGTTAATCTCACTCATGACTGTCCTAAGAAGAGACAGACGGCAGCAGCATCGTTGATGAAGACAGTAAAACGAGCAAAAATCAACACTGAGTTAAAGTGACTTAGATTTTTGGTTTAAACTTGGTGTTTTACATGTGCGCCGTTAACATTGTTGTTAATTTATGGGGGGGGGGTCACTGCGGAAAATGATGGCCAAAAATCAATCTAAGGAGAGCAGCACTTGTGGCACGCTTTCATTTTAACCTCAGTGTTTGTGTTCTGTGACCGTCAGGTGGTCGAGCGTGACCTCCAGAAGGTTCTCGTTTTAGAGGATGACGTGAGGTTTGAGCCCAGGTTTAAGCGACGGCTGCAGGCCATAATGGATGACACAGACAACACCCAGCTGGACTGGGACCTGATGTAAGATCACCTGCTTGACATTAGCTATATTCAGATTGAAATCTTCTGGTTATTCATTATTTTTATGAATGGGTGTCATTCAAACACATTTAAACGAAGCCTGGTTAACACTGTGTTTGTCTTGGTCTGTTTTCAGCTACGTGGGGCGTAAACGCATGCAGGTGCAGCAGCCGGAGCGGTCGGTGGAGGGTGTAAACAACCTGGTCGAGGCTGACTACTCCTACTGGACGCTCGGCTATGCGCTGTCACAGCGAGGGGCCAGAAAGCTGCTGGCTGCTCAGCCTTTCCCAAAGATGCTCCCCGTCGACGAGTTCCTGCCCATCATGTTCAACAAACACCCCAAGTCTGTCTTTACTTCCCTGTTCTTTCATTTCAAATTACAGTGATTACGTGAAATGTGCTTAATATGATACACTGTAAACAGCGTGGATGGGATACAGAGGAAGAGAGGTTTATTTAAGAACTACACAACGGTACAGGACACAACGCTTCTGTGTGATACTCAGACAAAGACCCTTTAGACGGTCTGGTTTCTGAACAGACAGGCAAATATTTACTGAGGACCACAAATGGATGATTGCAGGTGCACTGCACTCTTACCTAAGAGTGTATCAGGTGATCCACGTGGAAAGGATGACAAAGCCAAAGCTAAATTTAAAAGTGTATGGCCTTTTGGCATGCGTGGATCTAGTTTATGCACAAAAAGTCAGTTTCTATGTTTCTACGCAGTAATTATCTATACATAGACACAGACACGCGTGTGCATGTCTCTGTTGTGCTTTTTAGACTGCACGGCAGTGTGTAGATTTCTAGTTTGTGCTCTGGTGGTGAACCACAACGTCTGCCTCTCAAAACTTCTAGTTATGCTCTTTTTAATGTCTCTACTTCCATCATTTGTCACTTTCTCTTGTCCCGTTTTCTTTGCTTTTCTCACCAGCACCAGCTCCTTCCCCCTCTCTGTGCTCCCTCACTCACAGGGCTGGGATTGTTCTGGGGGTTCACTGGGTACGGTGCCTTACACGGGACACAATGCCGGCTTTTCTCTTTCGTTTTTTTCTTTTCCTTGGGGAATCCTGCTCAGCCCTGCTATCCTCTGTCCCTGACTCTTCCCCGCTTTACATTATTTTAGCGTAGCACCTTCATTGCCATGATGTGGCGTCCACCCTTTCTGGCTCTCCTGGTTTCCACCATCCTTTTCGTGTTCTCCTTAACGCTTTACTACATTCTCCTTTCCTTCATTCTCCTCAACAAAATTTACTTCTTTGTACACCTCCTGCGTCCCTGTGTCACCCATGTCTCCACCCCCTTCCTCCTCTCTCTTTGAGGAATGTAGACCAGCATGGCTTTTCCTGCTGGCTGGGGAAAGAGGGACAGGATTCCCATTGATAGAGTTCCCAGTGTGGGGGTGTGCATGAGATGAACACTGTGGAAGTGTGTGTGTGTGTGTGTATGTGTGACTATATAAATATATGGCGATGTGTGTCCAGTGTGGAGTGTATAGATTACTACACAAATACGCCGTGTGTATTCAACAGTGAGAGAGTTTGTGAGAGAAATGTGGAAAAGTGTGAGGGGGGAAAAAGTCCGATGTGTTGTACGTTACTAACATAAACAGCAGGGGGATTATCAGATCCATTTTTCATCTGGGGATTTTGTTGTCTTCAATCCCAGTCTTTGCTCACAAATACACAAAAACAGGAGAAAGAGGAATACCTGACAGTGAAGCCAGAGTGAAAGACCTCATTGTGCGGAAGAGCCAGTAGGTCAGCTCCTCTCAGCACTAATAAAGGTGTAGGGTTTCACCGTGCTTGTGGCGTGTTAACAGGCTTTAAACAAGTGATTAGACAGCAAAGTTAACCGGTGAGCTGCCTGGTCTGTTTCATGCAAGTGAGATTTTAAAAGAGATAAAACCAAATATATTCACTTTTATATTTGGCTTGAAAAGCTGAAGAATGCTTGAACTTGAACAGTTTGGATTATCTTACCTTGATGTCATCTGCACACGCACAACATTCTAATAAAATATGAAAAATTGTATTTAAGCCCCTCTGCACGAGGCAAAGTAGTTTGGACCCATCATTACCTTTAAGCTCTAAATAGCTCTCATCACTTTTAGTGTATAGCATGCAAATTGCAGTAAGTAAGAGAAACAACTTTTTGATTATAAAAATAGGAAGAAATAGTTTCTGTTGCTCTGGTGTCTGTGCACGCAGCAACAGCATTGTGTGAACTTAATGGTGTATACGAAATGCTGACATATACAGTAGTGACAGACACAGTGAGCTGATGGTCATTACCGTGCAGGTGGCATAATACTGACATTACATCTGTAGATCGCAATATTAATAAGTACTAAGTAAGAATTTGCTCACCTTTTGCAATTCTTTGGCGGTGGAGTTACTTATTTTAAGTAACATGCTAGGTGAAAGTGCTGGGCCACCTCCACATCACACCTACAGGAGCTGTGCAGCCATGGAAACCCATGCCACGAAGCTCCTGGCACACAGTTTTTGTGCTGATGTTAATGCGAGAGGAGGAGCCTCAGCACTCGGGACTCCGCTCTGTAACTACATGAGATCTGAAACTTTACTGTTGGGTTGCTTTGGTTCCTAAATGCTTCACTTTGTAATAATACCACCTACAGTTAGTGGTGGCATCCCATTACAGCAGCACGCTTGAATTCAGGGGGTTCTTTAGGTCCACCCATTCTTTCACAAATGTTTGTAAAGGCGAACTGCATGGCGAAGTGCTTTATTTAAATATTAAGAGGTGTGGCCCAATATTTCTGTCTATATAGTGTCTCCACTGACTTCATGTACAAAGAATTTGGGTTCCTGCCTGCAGCAAAACTAAAACAAACTTGCTGTTATCGTCATGAAGTTGCACTTTGTTTCCACGTTGTCTCTCACTCCCCTCCTCTTCCTCTCCTCTGTATTCTCAGCGTTGAGTACATGTCTCACTTTGGGCCCCGAGACCTGAAGGCCTTCTCCGTGGAGCCGCTGCTCATCTATCCCACGCACTACACTGGAGAGCCGGGGTACATCAGCGACACCGAGACCTCCACCATTTGGGACGATGATGCCGTGGCGACAGACTGGGACCGACAGCACGCCCGCAAAACGGCCCAGCAGGGTCGCATCCGGCCCGTGGCGCAAAACAGCGTGACGGGAGACTCGCCGCCTCCTGCGGCCCGAGCGTCGCGTGATGAACTGTGATACGGAGACGCAAAGAGAGAGACTCGTGTTTAGAAACACACAGTGAATGCCATGTGTACACACACTGAAAAGACAATACAAGCAGAGACTCTGTGCACGCATAGCACAGGTGTCCAAACGGATAAAAGCAGTATTGAGCTGTCAGCCTAGTCTGCTACCTGAGGAGGGGCGCACAGAGGAAGAGGATGGGATGAAGAAACTGGGACGAGGGCCAGCAGGCGTTTGACAAAAGCTTTATTTATTTCCCATGTGCCTCCTCTGAGCATGTGGAGACCGTTACGGCCTGAAAAAAATCTAAGCAACACATGGAAGACAGCTAGCATCATTTACAGGATGTGAAAAAAAAGAATCACAATTTAATTATATATTTTATTTAAAGAAAACAGATGTGTTTTTAGTGGAAGAATAAAGGAAAGTAAAACAACTCTGTAAGCTTTAAGCGTGTGAAACTGCCCATCGACATCCCTTTGGTGTTATTGCGTGTGCATGTGGAGATATGCATGTGTTTACAGAGCTGAACATGTGTGGGAGAAGAGAGGCTGATGTATCGTACCCAAGAGTGTCACTGCTTCAGATGATGTCAGATGCACACAAAGTGAATAAAAGTCTTTTTCTCGCCACGCGCGGGGGTAAGGGGTACCAGACCCGAAGTCCCTGCTGTGCAGCAGGCTGGACCTGCTGGTTAGGATTTCAGAGCGTCAGTCTCACGCTACATAATGCCTGAACAATGTGTGATATGCCGTTTCAGCCATTTCAGACTCATGCTTTTCGAATTACGTGTGCTAAATATTTTGGAAAAACTGGATTATCAAAAGTTTTCATGTCCACATGGTCTTTGTTCAGTTGTGCTGCTGGGCTGAACTAATAAAACTTCTCCTCTTTTTCTGTGTTTTCATTGACTCTGCAGGATAAACTGATACAGATGTTATCAGTGTTCTTACAGAAATTTTGGTCATTATTGTGTGTGTGTGTGTTATTCCCGTGGGACTAACAGAGCTTCCATTAAGTAATGCATATTATCATTTAATCAGTTAGAACCAGAATAGCAAACTAAACTTTGCTGCTTTATTCCCATGGCGTTCTGCTGTCGCCTCCAGTGGAAGTCGAGGCTTTTGCTCCTCG
>VVHJ01035613.1:0-13773 GCA_015107715.1 Tylochromis polylepis
ACACACAGCTGATCACACAGATACAGACAAGCTCGTACATGCGCGCACACACACACACACACACACACAACACTTAACTGTGTGTGTCAGCTGGATATGCAAATAACAGACAGGCCGAGAAAGTCTTTTGTTGAAAAATGAAGTCCCCATTTAATCATTCTGTCATTCTTCATTTCTGCATGTAACTAGCTTAGTGCTAGTCACTGGTATTAAGGCTTTTAACTGGCCAACATGGGCTCATCCTACCAAAGGCAGGCCTGAAGGCTTAAGTACGAACATAAAACATTTGACTTTCTTCATTATGATCGGTCTAATAATTTGTTTTTATAAAGCCAATAACTGATAGAAGCAGCAGCTACACCCAGACCAAGCTAGAAATGAAGCCTCTTCTCTCATCAACCCAGAATAATTACATTAAGGTAACTTATAGGATTGTTTTTCACTCCGGACATAACGCCTGTTTGAGTTGGTCCTTAGTGAATCCTCTAATGGGATCACTTGTAGATGCAGTATTATTTTCAACACCACATACAGATGGGCATCACCATCCTGGTCTGTTCTGCATCTGTTGTGATCATTCAGTATACGAATAACTAAGTTAGAACGGTTAAATGTACTTAGTAGCTTTTTAAGGTGAGTAATAATTGATTTTAAAGTTTGGCAGGTCGCCTCGGGGTCTTTTCAGGTATGAGGAGGTTAAATTTCAAACATTCCTTTTAAACCCTTTTTGTAAGCGTTTTTAAATAAAAGACAATATACTCCTTCCAAGTAAACATACTAGTATCGGCTCAAATTATGAGCTTTTGATTCAGTTTAAGAACATTGTCATGATGTGAAATCAACAAGGCTACATGACTAAAAACATTAACGATCCAAGCTAAATTATGAATAGTTTTTACTTCTAATAGTAAGTAAATGTGTTTTTAAGACATTTTAAGCACTTATTTTAGGATTTTAAGGATTTTTGGGGGTTATTTTTGGGCGGGGGGTGTCATGGCTATAGCGCTAGTCAGTAGAAAGTTGTTAACATTATCACTGGGGGTATATTTCAGATTTATAAGGAGGTTCACTTGGATAAAGACCGAGAGATGTCACGGGGAGTCCACTTTTAAAGGTAAGTGGAGCAGCAGAGCCTGACTAATGAGCGATGATGTAACTGGCTGAGCCTTGCCAACTCCAGTTAGCTGTGGGGGAAATCCACGGGGACAGCTGTTATATAGATCCATTACAACCGGCACAACATGACACGACCAGTGCTGAGAACTGCTCATCAGCTGGGCGCCCACAAAAACGCCTCAATCATCCACTTCTACAAAGAATTTAGCCAAATAACTCCCTGGTGATATCCAAACCCTTAAGACAAAAGCCACAAAACAACAATCTGTCTCTTGGCAATAAAACATTGTCCTATCTTATCAGCTAAGATGATTTTAAAAGTCTAAAAAAAATAATAAAATCCATAATGCAACACACTGAAAGGAATGTTTTACCTTGTACATTATGGTTCCCTATGGTCCATGGTTCATCAGAGTCAAAATGCGTGTCTCCACCCATTCCAGGTCCAGGGAAGTAGGCGTGAGCCAGAAAGCCCCCCTCCCCATCAAAAGGAGAGCTGTCTCCATGAAAACCTGAAGCGAAGAAGATCATGATGTCGGGCTCCTTACGGCGTCCATATTTGATGTCCTGGTAGGGGATTTCATCAAAGCTCAGTGGGGTGACCCTCTCCCAGACTTTGAAGGCCCGCCTGATGGCCTCAAACGAGTTGTACTCTCCAATTTTTGGAGTGTAGTTCTGAATACTATGGGGACAGCGAGAGAAACAGAAAAAGGCCAGTGGCCAATATAAGTTTGAAGTCAAATTTATTAAGCATTAATGTTTTCTATGTATATGCTGTTAGAAATTGTTAGTGTTTGGCAAGTTTGAAGAAGCAAACATCTTCAGATGAGGCGAGTTTGAGTTCTAGCGCATTGTGGCAAATGCATACTTAATACAAAAAACATAAAAAAGCAACATATGAAAGCTGATTTTATTCAAGCCTCAAACAGGCAGAGATTACATACACTTCCTCTTTGTATTGTACACTTCTGGCAGGTTGGATCATCTTTGTTGTTACCTGTAAGTGAGGTGCTTTTTGTTCCATTTATGTCCAGTGAGGGCGTAACGTTTCCGCCGAACATTGGTTTTGATCTGGCCTCCAAACTTGTCAGGCACACCGCAGCGGGGTCTCTTCATAGCACTGTAGGAGATGAAAGAAGTGGTGTGTGTGTGTGTGTGTGTGTGTTTATGTTGAGAGGATGAAGCAACCAAGAGAAGAGATGAAGGGGAGCATTACATTAAACCTTGTCCTGCTATATTTTCGTGAGCAGTTTGTCTCAAGCAACTATCTATTCTTTCACACTAGGGAGGATTTTTTTTAAACCAGCATTCTGGGACAAATCAATAAATAAAAGATTAAAATGGACTGTTTAGTTCAAATTTGGGACTCATGTTTACTGCTACTTTATTTGGGCCTCCTTCGTGGATATCATGTACTAAAACACTACAGTTAAGTCATGCTGACCTTAGGGTTTGCGCGTCGATCTGTCCAGTGACCTCCAAACCGTAGAATCGCTGCATGTCACTGATAGCATCGGACAGGATCTGAGCTGATCGCATGGTCGACATCTGTCTGCTAGCCTGGGGCAGGTATCCGTACATCCTCAGCCATGCCTACAGACAACATTAAAAAAAAGGTATCATCTGAGGCAATATAATAATAGCATACTCTTCATTTTAACAGCTTAGTCTACATAGACGAGCCTGTTGAACAAGAGCCTTCTGACTTATAAGAAGAACACAGCAACAGCTGTTTTATAAGCATATTAGCAGTTAAAGCACTGAAGAGCTAAAAACCATAAAGTTTGTCTTCTACTTGGCTTCTGTAACATGTTGACATAACAGACACTTACCTTGATTTTTGTGGGAAAACTGCTCACATTTATTATACATCTCAAGGTTCCTGCAAGCGTACAATCCTGGTTTCCCACCATATTTTCGGTTAAGTGTGTTAATGTATTTTCCTAGCTTACTTTTCATGTTTCCGTGCATAAAAATGGCTCAGAGGCATATGTTATGACCTCATACTGTTTTACCTGTTCACATGATAACGGTCCACTTATGTCAACTATTCAAAGTAGGTTAAACCCATTCATCACTGTTTTTTAAACCGGGTTAAATGTGACTAAGTGTGCTCGTGCAGGCCATGCTGGAAGTTGGTAATACACTCCCCCGTGTGTCTCCGTTTCCCGCTTCTCTCCTGCTGCTGCAGCCGCCTGGTCTAATAACTTCTACTGTGTGAACCCTGCCTCTTAAAAAAGAAAAAAATTGCTCTTTTGAAATATATTCTGCTGTGAGTTGTGCTGTATTTAATGTTTGGTACACAAACTGAAGAAGGCAGAAAACTTCGTGAGGCCTTCAGCATCTGATGTATTGTGGGAGCATGAGCCCAGTAGTGTGGAGGGTGGGGGTTAATGACAGACTTGAGGGAGAAAACATGATACTTGATACTCTCAATCATAGATGACGCAAAGACTATTCCACCTGTTATGTAGAAACCCAATATCACAGGCGTCTGCACACACACACACACACACACACACACACACACACACACACACACACACACACAGAAAAATCCCTCCATATTGGGGTAGGTTGTGATACTGACACTCATACACATTCCCAGTGGTAGTTCAGGGATTTGTTACAGTGTGCGTGTGTGCGCGTATTTGGTCACGCATGTGCTATAGCTGTGTCTCTGTTTTCAGCTCTCAAGATCACACCCATCTTTCACAATGCAAAATACTACCTAATAAAGGCCTTTATTTCCTTACCCACTCCTTCAGAGGCATAAAACAGACTCATCTCTTTCAATGTTTTTCTGTTTGTCTCACACACACATCTTATAACCATGATGGCTCGTTACCCCTCCCCCTGCAGCCTGAACTGGATAAGTGGAAGAAAATCGAATGATGGATGAATGGATGGATGGTAATAAACAAGCCAAAAGGGCAAATACTACTACTCCACACTGGACAAAACAACAAATACTTTGCCTGCTTGTGTTCTTCTATGATTAGATGTGATAAACTACCATAAAGGGAACATAACGCCTGACTGATTAATCACTCCCCCTAGCTGAGCTGAGTCTGACAGGTTCTCATGGCATTTCATGAGCTCAATTAAGGTAGCGAATGACTTCTGTCACCCTTTAACTTGCAGTGTTTGTTGAAGCAGCACCTTCTTTTTATTTACCTGAAGCCAACAGGTTTTTTTTTTCATTAAAAAACCAAACATGTATTACGTGCTTCACCAACATTACACAGCTGCAGATCATTTAGAAAACTCATCTGCCAAAAAAGATTATCGTTGTAGTGAAAGACACAGTTAGCTTATTCCCCCCAGACCTCACAAGTTTCTGTGCTTGGTCTGGGTCTTTCAAATGAAAGAGTTCCCAGTGAAAACACAAGTAACACAAAGGTAAAGTACAGCGACGCACACGGATCGTTATACAGCGCCTGAGATCTTTGTATTTACACTGTGGTCTATTCAATGACCAGCTGAAGTTCAAGCATGAAAAACCAAAGCATTTCAGCTCTAAGCCAGTGGAGAACTCTGCCCAAGGAGCTTCTTCATTCACCATCTTACCAGGTTTTAACCAAAGGTTCTGTGATCTAATACTTGCCGTTTACACACTGACAACATTGTTATTTGTTTGCATTGGTAAGAAAACCTCAGAACAAAATCTGTTTCTGGCAGTAGAGTCATGTGCTAGCACTGTGATTAAGTGTGCATATGTGTGTGTCCGTGTTTTGGAGCAGGAAGAAGTGTAGAGGGGTGAACTGGATGTGACCGTGACCCACCTCTGCCTTAAGATAAGGAAGCTGCAAACACACACGTACAAACCATCGTACACTTCCCGAAAGACTTACCTAAGGGCTCCCTCTCTCTTACAAAGTCAAGGCAAAGAAAACAGGTGGTGTCGCTGAAACGGCGCCCTTTTCCTTTTAAATAATTTCAGCATGCATGTTTTCGCTATTTAACAAAGACACCCCTGTTATACTTTCTACAGCTGCAGTTACACAAAGATCTGAGAAAATGTTGTCATTAGAGAATGCAAACCAGGCTGCATGTGGAGTTTCACTCCTCGGTTTTTAAATGTTAAATGTCAAAAACATATCACCCAAACGACAGAGAATCTGTTAAAAGAATTACTGATTTTCATTTCATCTCAGCAAATGCTCTTCACATTTCCTACTGTCCATCAAAGGAAACCAAGCACTCTGCAACACTGTAATAGAGCAAGCAATGGACAATTGACCACAGCAGACAGAAGGAGGAGCAGTGGGAGAGAAATATCAATTTCTATCTGAATTCCAATAAAAGCGCGCGCGCACACACACACACACACGCACACAGTGGGTGAGCCGAGAAAGAGTGAGACCCTGAGTTTATTTCCCTGTATGCAGTTTATACCAGTGAGAACACTGAGTCACAGTTAACATCACATACGGTTGCTGTGAAGAAGTATTTGCTGCTTTCCTGATTTCTTAGTTTTTTGCATGTGACATTTAACTGCAATAAATATGCAAAAAACTAAGAAACCAGGAAGGGGCTATTTTTTCCACAGGACTCTATATCAAAGAACAGTTTACCATAGCTACGCTGCCTAAGCCCAGCCAGATTTAACTTAGACTGCCCACTGAGTGCACAATACACTGACAGAAACTCTGCAATGCAAAGAAAATTTTGCCTTCCAAAGAATCTTTTGTCATTCCTGCCACTTGCTTCTCTCTTCCGTGATCAGCATCTCCACACGGCTGCTGTAATAATACCTGATAAAAACAGGAATCGCCTTCATGTCTGTATGCGTTTGTGTCTTTATGTTCGGTGCTTCTGTCGCAGGCATCTGCTGTTGTCTCTACATGTGTTTTCTCTGTCCCATTGCTTTTAAATCTATGTATATTTACAACAGGCTGTTGTCAGATACAAGGGCAGAGTTTCAGTGCTATTAGGAAGACGTATGGGGGCTTATGAACCCTCACCTCCATCGTCTAAAGTAGTAAAGAACTTCTGCCTGGCTGCTCACTTTCCCTCATCAGCTGAGCTGAATACAAAACAAGGTAAGGCATAGAACAGGCCCCGTGTGTGTATGGGTGTGTGTACACACTGGGCCTCGTCGATTAAATGGTCTTTCAAAGAGTCCTTGAGCTTACCTGCCAAAACCAGACCCAGCAATATACGGGGAGTTGTAAAACCTGCCAGTGTGTGTGTGTGCCTGTGTGTGTGTGTGTGTGTGTAAGCGAGAGCGCATTTGTGTGCGTCCACCACAATGTCAGCCAAGATACTAACAGCTTTTATTCCGAGGCTTGGTCTGCTGCCATCTCTTACCTCCTGAAGTCCTACCAAGAGGATGGAGAAGTAAATGAGAAGTGAGAGAGAAAGTGAGACAGACAGAGGAGGAGGAAGCGGGAGAGTTGTATTTGTTTAATTTGGAGGGACAGGGTGCACCAGATCAGAAACGCAAGAAAGTCATGCGGGCTTTCCTTTGTCACCTGCCGGTTAATTTTAACGAGTTAATTTCACCAAAATGACAGACAGGTTTTAAATGAGATGCACTAAACACTGGATGCTTAGTTTGTTCACACACTTCTCCAAACCCTGTTACAGCAGTGCAGTTTATCAGTGGGGGTTCGTTTAACACATAATGGAAACAAGTTATGTGATTTAAAAAAAAAAATACTTTGTAAATCTAACCATAATATTAGTCTCATCACAGCTGCCTTAGAACACTGACTATAATGACCTTAAACAAATTACCATTGGCTCAATGTTCGATAACTTGCTGGTTAATGCGAACTAATTAATTCTCACCTGCGCTTTAACAATCGAGAATTCCTTGTCTTGTCACCAGCATTCTTTCATCCAGGTCAAAAATACTTTTTTTTTGTGCAAAATCCAAAGTACAAACTGAAACTGTCAACCAAAAATCAAAGTATGAACCACTCTCTGATTTTACATGCACACATGAAACGGTCCTTTTTTAAAAAATATTTCATGCTTCTAGAAGTGTCATGGGCTAGATTCAGCCCAAGATGTATCTCACACAATACCAAAGCTGTTTGGTGGTGGATTCAGTATCCGAGACTTGCATTTCATCAAGACTTCTTTGTTTCTCTCTTTTTGTGAGTTGATCTAAACACTTGTGGTTTGAAAAACTGACACGCTTGCGCTGCCGTTCAAAGGAGTGTCCAGTGTTGAGCAGCATGTTAGAAGAACTACCTGCTGTTCACATGACAAATATGAACAGCAATAGAAAGTTAAGTCGAGTGATCCACAGTGGAGTCAATCACGCACCCATTTGATGTTGAGCACTTTTACTTCACAGCAATGAAGTTCTGAGTTCCACAACAGGGAGCGTGCAAACTGTGTATAAGTTTGCACTGGTTCCTCTCACCATTGAAACACATGATAAGTTAACCCTGGTTAGTTGAGCCTACAACAGTCCACAGTTACGTCACTGTTTCTGACACTTCTTTACAGAATTAATGGCTGTGGTAGCGTTTAGCATATTCATAGACACGTAAACACAAAAACATATACATAAGAGCACAATGTCCCTAATGCATGATAAGAAATATCATTCCCCCTCTCCAACCATCACTGTAGTAATACAAATATTTGTGAACATGATAGTCAACTACGAGGAAGTGGAGGGAAAGTGTGCAGAACCTAAAGAGATGGAAGCTTGCAGATTACATGGCTGCAAAGAGACTAGCAGTCTACTTGTGTACTGCAATAAGTCACCTATTAGCCCCTCCTCTTACCACTCTCACTGTTTCAGCTACAAATTGCTGCTGAACACATTTTGCATTCTCTCTATAAACCAAGCTTTACTTATCATGTCCGTGTCTGCACTCCCTCATCCGCTCTCTCTCCCTCCTATTCAAAACTTTTCTCTCACAGTTCCCTCTCCTCAGACAAGAGGGTCCATTGTATTTCCTGACATGCCCTGGAGTCCCAGGCCCGGCATGCATGCGCACAATGTGTGTGTGTGTGTGTGTGTGTGTCCCAGTTAGAGAACAGCTGTCACATTCAGCCATCACATGCCGCACAGCTGAGACAGAGCGCTACCTTCCCCGTCAGCTCTCTCCATCTTTGCTCCTCCTTCCCTCTTTCATAAACAAATCTATCAGATTTCTCTCCGCGTTTCCCTTTTGTTAATCAAAATATCCCAGATTCTTGTCACACACACTAATAATCCCTCTCTTTTTCCTCCTTTCTTTTAACCTCCCACTTCATCCTTTTTTGTCCAGACAGAGTAGGAGTTGAGGTTTCAGGCCAAATTCTAAAAGCAGAGCCTGAAGAGAGGCTCAGACTCCCAGATCGAGTACTTCAATATGTGTATAAACTGCAAAACAGGTATTTAATTTAATTTTAACACAATACATCACAGATTGGCTTCTTTGAAACAAACAAAAATATATATTATTTCATTTTGTATGTTGATTATGTTGCACAATATACACTCATTTCTTCTTCATTAGAACCTTTATGTTATTACTACTGAAATTCAAGCATATTGTCCACTCACATTCAAAATAACAAAACATAAATCTATAGTGGGTGATAGCAAATGTTCTTAGACTTCATTTATTCGGCGTGTCTATCAGAGACTTCACAAAAGCAAGTTCTTGCCTCCCATTAAATTATGTGAAAGATTAGCTGAGTCATCAACAAACAACAGCTCTTCTTCTAAGGTTGCCAAATAACGTATACCGTAATCTGCCAGATTTACTGGACCAGTTCTGATTTTCAGACTAAGCGATGAGTTTTTGTGTCGCTGCGACACACTAAGATCATCCTAGCTGGTCAAGTGGAAGGATGGATGGCCACATGCTACAGGTGCTTATTATAATTTACTTTAAGGCAGTATTTGTACATTTGCAAAATGAGTCATAGCGCTTGTGGCATAGCATAAGAATTATCAGTTTTCTGCATACTGACTTTACTTGGGTGGGAAAACCCAAGTAAAGGGTGGGATATTTTTTTTAGCCGTCTATAAGAGAACAATACGATCACTTAAGCAATGGGTAATCCCCTAATTCTTGACAGCAGACCCACCAGGTCACATTTGTGACTTTTCTTTGCCTATCAAGAGAGACTGTCAGAGAAACTCCAGTTTCACTGTTGTGGGCAGCAGCAGGTGACAGTATTCTTGGTTCTGCTCTGAAGCTCAGTTGGGCTCACAGACTGTACATAAAAGATGGATCTAGCCACCATCACTTACTGGATAATAAATGCGCATTGTGAAACCTCAGCCTAGCGTTATGAATCATCATTAGCTTAGATTTTAGAAACCAGAGGTTCAGGGAGGCTCTGACTGTGGAACCAAGGAACACGGCCTAATCCTTCTTTGTGCTTCTAACAGGGGCCCAAAATGTACAAAATCAACTTCCTGTTGTTTTCGCTATTATTCAAAACTTCCAACTGAGATGATCGCCTCATCATGAAAGCGTTTACTGAGGCCCTGTTGGCCACTGCAAAGAATGCAAGATGCATTTCAAACCAGAAACCTCCACCTTTCAAGCATCGCCCTACACAGGGACACTACAACCGCGCTAACCTGCAGCAGGTGCATAACTAGAACAAGTGCTGCAAGCTTACTGAGCAGAACAAGGATTGTCACCATCTGGCATAGATGAAGAGAATCTCATGAATGATGATGATGAAGCAGCTAATTATTGCTCCATTATATATATGTGTGTGTGTGTGTGTGTGTTGCTGCACTCCACAAATAAAATCTAATTTTCTGGAAAACATATACGTTTTCTGTTTACCATATTAGCTTTTATTACATCAAAGTAATGGCGGATTTCTTTACTGACACATTCACTGTTTCAATCATTTAATTATTCATATAATTCTGACTGCCTACATATTACACTAAAACCTATCAACTTCAAAACTGCAGTTATTTGAGAGTTCTGTTCAGTTTTTTTTTTTAATCATGCCCAAGAAAGCTGTATAATATATATGTATATATATTTTAATGGTTACCCTAGAAATGCTTGGAGGTTAACAGTACTTATCTCTGCCCTGATTTTCATACATATTAAGTTTCTCTGAGCCACGTTTTCTTTTTAATATCCTAAGTTGGAAGCGGTTAGGCATTTCTCCAGATACTCAAACTGTATGTGCCTCAACAAATTAGGAAAGCACAGTTCCCAGGATGCACAGACCACCGACCTCTGCATGTATGGAGCATTCCTAAGGTTAAATTGACAACATGGGTTCAATTGTTACAAACACACATGCACATTTAGCAACAAGTGACTAGGAATTTCTCATCAGTCAACACAATGTGGAAACTCTTTGTCTGCCTTTGTGCATTAGCACACACCTGCACACACACACAAACACACACACACAGACACACTCACTCACCACAACTATGTTAGCAGCCCGTCAGGAAATGTTGTAAACTGACCGACAACGAGACAGCAACCCCCCCACGCCAAGGTCAGTGAGTTTGGTAACGCAAGCTCACCTCTAATGACAGCGTCTGTCAGTCTGTCTCTCTCTCTTTGTCAAGCTACACACAAAAGAAACTCCAGCACTGATCAACTTTTTGTCAACTCTTATCTGTTTTTGTCTCTCAAAACAAACAAGTGTGATGGATGAACTGCTGAACTGGTGAAGTAAGGGTTCAAGTTCCAACGTGATACTCTGGCATTTACTGACACACCTAAATACACATGGAATAAATGTGTGCCGTTGGTTTTACTGGTTACAAGGAAGCGATACCTACAAAAAAGAAATAGCCCAGTGGATATTTGAGAAATGAGCTGGCTTCCAAAACAATTTATGAAACTTTGGGCTTCAGGCAATGATTAGTCACAAAGCATCTTTGCCTGTGTGTACTTAAGATTAACCATTTACTTAAGTTAACTGGCAGCACTCCTACATTCAGGCATAGCGATCATTAAATTAGGACAACAAGACCAGAAAAACTACCATATATACATTTACTGAAAGACGCATAATTTCTGAGTCATCACTTGCCCAGCACTGTGTGCACTCCAACAGGTGGGTAACCATGGAGGCGGTCCAATACAAGGACTTTTTTTTTCTCATAAAAAGTCTAAAAACATTATTTGTGAGGAAGCTTTGATTAGAGCTTAAGCATATTATTGCCAAGTGTTGTTGTTGCTAACCAGCCTTCGCACACAGTTACCTGTGCAGCCTTAAAAAACACAGCCAACATAACCAAAATGCAGATATATGTGACGTGTGTTTAATGATAAGAAAGTTTTAAATGTGTACAGAAACATGTATGCGCCATCAAAAGTCTAGAGGCTGTACATATAATTAACAGGTGACACATGCACATGTAAGCAGGCGACTTCCCCAAAGAAAAGACCCCAAAAGTCGCCTGACATCAGACCCATCTGCACCCAGGCAAACAGAAAAGAGAGCAGAAACGGAAACCATGCCTAAATCTGCGTTAACTCAGCAGGGATAACACTAAATGGACGATGTATTTTCGTTTGAAAGCGAAACAAAATTATGTTTCAATATATCACTCGAGCATTGAATTATCACCCGGCTGTGCTAGAGTTTCCAAATTGTGGAAAATGCAGAACTACGTGTATTAAAAAGAGGGGGGACAAAATTAAGTGTCTGGTGCACATTTGCTGGAGAGGGACCTCCAAATGTTCCACCTAACGCTCATACAAAACCAACATCATCGTGTAACGGGAGGAAAACAGATCGTGTGCTCTGCCTTATCGTTTGATAGGCATGGACATATTGCGCTTCCAAGGGTAACTATCGAGTCAGTACACCGTTTAACAGAAGAGCAACATTTAGCACAACTGTGGTTAATTTAATTAACGTGGCACTGTAGAAATATTCACCCAAGTCAAACTGAACTCTTTCTGGCAAAGCAGTGGAGAATCCCTGCTTTGCATCAAGCATTTCGCTCATTTTCGATGCCTAAAAGCGCCGAAAGCCTCTCACATCTCCACCTTCTGTGCCGTCTTACCTCCGTGTTAAACGCGCTCTGTTCTTCCGCTGCGCGCGCTCCTACCGCACACAGCCAAAGCGCGAGGAGGGTGCGTCTCCAGAGCAACCAGAAGCAGCTGTCCCGCGAGCTGGCGGCCATGGTGCGGGCGCGAGGGGAGCTCCTTCGTTGTAGTTCGATCCCAAGGGTTAAATAAGATGTCTCAGTCGTGTTTCACTCGCTGGTTTGTGCGGTAAAAAGAACCCAAACTTTAGTCAACTAGTCCCTACAGTCTGCAGCAGTCTTCAAGAGCGCATCCGCGAACTACCGAAGAGCTCCATCCCTGATACAGTTAAAAATTTCTACATGAAAGTAAGCAAAATGTTCCCGTGAGTGCACACAGCTTCACTCCTCCAAGTTTTTAGGTTTATTTTACACCGCTGGCAGCGAGTGTCACCTTCCTTCGCGGACTGAGCTCTTATCAGAAGCGGGAGTTGCCCACGAGAGCGCACGCCTCATTTAATTTAAATCAAAGTCGCTCCTTAATTAGTAACCTCCAACGTGCACTTCAAAAAGAGCCAGCAATGACCACTATACGGAAATTGTGTTTACCACAGGAATGCTTGACATTAATTTTACTGCGAACGCATCCAGATCCGGTAAGCTAATAACCGCGTCTCGTGATAATAATGCCCAAAATAGTGCAGCTGGATTTAACCAGAGCAGCAAAGTTGCAAAGTCCAAAGTTCAGCACACTTGACCGATTCCTTCAGCAGCAGCTGCAAGAAATAAACAGTATGTTTCAGACATGAATGTTTCAGATCGGGACCTGTCCTTTAAAACACACATTAGACGGTTTCTTTGCCCTTTAAATATCCAGTTTTCCCTTTTCTCGGAGGAAATGTTCTCGGGAGCCGGTACTTTGCTAGTTGCTCTCAGTCCCTGTCCTGAAACGGGTCCCGTGTTGTCACCCTCCGGGACCGGGACGGACAATGGTCCTCAGATCCTGCTGTTACTGCACCTGGATCAGATAGCGTCAAGGCTCACGGCGTTTTCCTGTCGAGCTTTTCAAAGTAAACGCATAGTCCGGCTTCCCTGTGGGGAGGGGTCTGTAAAAGAGGATGTAAAACTTAAATTCCCCCATTTTTCTCATTTATTTTCATATTAATATTTCATCTTAACAACTAAAAAGAATATTAAGAAGCAAACTGATTAACTCTTGTTTTGGCTTATCGAAAAAGGGCGCAAATAGCACACATGAAGTGTGCACATTCAGTAACAGGCAGCCTAAGGCAGGCTGATGGCATTTAGAGAAAGAGTGAAAACCATCTGCTGCTGGGTAAGGAAATACTTTTTTAAGGTGCAGTTTTTTGATCAATTTGATAAACATTTGATGTAGGCATCAAGTGAAAACTCCACGATTTAAAATTCTTCTTTTTTTTTTATAATAATGATAGCTCCAGACGATTAAAAAAATATTTTGAAGGCAACTAAATTCCGGTATTGGCTTATCTGACCCAAAATTGACGTTCCTACCAGTCGGACTGATGTGGCTTTCCACCAAAACGAGATAATCGACTACATTAGACACACACACACACACACACACAAGCTAGTAATTATAAGATATGCGATGTAAAACAATCATAAGGTGTTTATAAACTTCTATAAACTCAGCCATCAATCAACGTGACATCATTGTTATTGTAAGTTCCGTTCAGTAACAGTAC
>VVHJ01035614.1:0-11221 GCA_015107715.1 Tylochromis polylepis
CCGCAGCGGGGTCTCTTCATAGCACTGTAGGAGATGAAAGAAGTGGTGTGTGTGTGTGTGTGTGTGTGTGTGTTTCTGTGAGCCTTTATGTGTGGGCGATTTATAATAATCTATACTAGAAATGGCAAATGAGGTGTGAAAATAGTCTCCTTCTATGTAGTCAGCCAGTTAAATTTGCTCCCTTAGTGATGCCAGTGAGTTTTCCATCTTTGGCCTTTGGTGATAATG
The DNA here is from genome assembly GCA_015107715.1 of Tylochromis polylepis. Taxonomy (NCBI): domain Eukaryota; kingdom Metazoa; phylum Chordata; class Actinopteri; order Cichliformes; family Cichlidae; genus Tylochromis; species Tylochromis polylepis. The sequence continues at coordinate 229 of VVHJ01035614.1, forward strand.
CTGTGTGGATTGTGATCGATCAACAGTTTCTTGATAACCCAGTGGAGTTTTTTTTTTTCTCTCCAAATCAGATGTTATTCACGGACATGCTACAGGTCTCTGTTTATCTATATGCATTGTTACCAACAACAGTAATTCAAAGAGAGGACACAGTCTGACATCTTCAAGTTGAAAATTCAGAGGAAAAAAAACCAACAGATTGATTACATGGGTTTTTGTATGTTCATCTAGAAAGTTTAGGAAACGTAAAATAAAAAATAAAATTTTGGACTTTTGTGTGGTTTTCATATGCTGCGTCACATTACGCTTAATTTTAGTTCGGATTTTATTTGGTTGCTTGTTGTTTTTATTTTTTCCCTCCCACATTAGCACTTATCAGAAGCATTTCCCTGTGTGACCTGTGTGCCCTGATAAACTACCAAATACCTGTAACAAAGCAAAAAATTGTCCCATACAAACACTAATTATTATACCCTGGACACCCATGCACAGAAACCATAACCATCTCTTACCTGGACTCAAGGGCAACTGTATGGAAACACCCTGTCAATCCATTTTCATTTTAATGCAGCCTTTGGGAGCCTCTTCACATTAGAGGCCTAATGTAGCATTTTGTGAGAGGAACTAAACCAAATGAATGCTCACAGCAAAGCTATTCGGATGTGCCTCTAAATGGCTCTCTGTGGCTTTAGACTGTAGTTTAGTTGTATTTTTGGGTGACTTGTTCTGTATGTCCCCTTAAAAACAAAGTTTGTCACAGTCACAGGAAACACTGGGACATGACAACATACTTAAAAAAAGACTTTCTAGCTGTTTTCAAGCTCACACTCAAAAGATACACACAGCACAGTACAGAGTGACATCAGATGCTACACATACACCCAATTTACCTTTAGCCGTACAATACATTTCATTCTAAGAGGGGTGCGGCAGACTTGGTATAGATGTCAAGGAAAATCAAGCACAACTTGAAGTGTTTGAAATGTATAACAGCAGAGGGATTTCACTTTCTGAAGTGTGATTGTGCATGGTCATATGCACACATATACTGACTTATCCTGGGAATAGATGTCTCTACAGATTCACTGGGTGACCCATGATATTAAACAATATGTTTCTTTTGGGGTTTTTTTAAATTCAGGTAATCCAAATGTATGAATTGCTTGCATCTTTCAAAGCTTTGAATTTTAAAGGATTCTGTCCAATTTCAAGTTATAAGACGGCACAAATAATAAGTAAAGCATGTATTCTTTCACATTTATTACTTTAACCTTTTTGCTGCAAAAATAACTGTAAAAGACTTTGACTATTTATTAGCCATTTTTCGTTTTTCTTCTGACTTTATGCTGGTGAATCGGCGCTTGTTTATTTCTGAACAGGCAATGTTTTTTTTTTCATCACTTTCGTGTATAGTTTGAAGTGTATTTGAGTAAGTTTTAAAGTGTTACTGTTATTTTCTGAAGTGTCAAACATAATGTTGCTATTATAGGAAGTACATTTGCTACGAATGAATAAGTAAGTTATCATTTTTGAATACGTGTAGGACGTGTTGTTATTGCTCCCTAAAAAATACTCGCACTTAAACATATCTGACTCTGTGCAATGAATAACGCATACAATATCCCGCTGCCCAGAGGAATTCAGGAAACTGAATTACATTGAACTGATCCCTCTTGGCCTGTTTGACCATGTACTTTTTTCCTCAAATGTTTCTCTCTTTTTAAATCTGAGTTTGAGAGAGGCCATATTTACAGAAGAACTTAAGCCGAATTTCGCTTGAAAAGTTAAGGTCAATTTCTTTTCGGCTGCAGAGTTTAGAATTTATCTCATTTTTGTGCGATATGCTTGATTAATCACATATTTGCAGTCACGAGCTATACAGACAGCGATGACTTGATTCAAACAAAGTTGACCTTGACTTTCAGCAGCCTGCTTAGAGATAAAGTAAGACACATTTATTTTTGAAACCCACAGTATTCAAAAAGTGACAGTCACGTGTTTCAAGCGCCACACACACAAAAAAAAGAAGGGAGAGTGAATGATGAAAAGGTTGGGCAAAAAGAAACACAAACATAATTATCACAAAAGAAAAGAGCAAAGTTTAGAGTAAGCACATTTTCTGGGAAATTGTTGTAAAACATCTGTAGTCTCATACTGAGGCTACTTGGAGCTAAATAGACTTTCATCACCTCTCCCATTTTTCCCCATATGTTTTCTTTTTTTTAAGTGATATCTGATTTGAGGGGGACGATATCAGATCCTTTGAGCTAATCCACTTAACTAGATCTTTTGTGGGTTTATGTGTCTATTTGAGCTGATCAACCAGAGATGAAAAGATTGTGTTTTTTTGCAGATGAAGACCTGTTGGGGTAAAGAACAAAAACAATATTGGTCAAGGCTAGTTTATAAATATGTAAATGCACAAAAATGGAATGGCTTACAGTTGACTGATCTAGAGTCCCTCACCGTAAAACCTTGCTTAGGCACATTTGAAGGATCCCAGTTTGTAACTTGAGGATATGTGATAGATAAATCTCAAACTAAAATTAATGGCACAGCATTTTTGATTTACCTTTACATGACGCCAGGATAAATGAGGGTATAGTCGGGAATAGCTATTAAGAGAAAAGCAAACTTTTTAGAAGACAACATCATCACCATGAAAACTTCACTACAGACTTGAACTGGAACTGCAATATTCCTGCATAAACAGAAAGAAGAAAAACTTTGCTTTGACTTGAAAACTATCATAACTCTGCGGACACTGAAACTATTCTGGCAGCACGTAGTTCCCGAACATTATATTGGGTTTTTTTTTTCACACTCATCACAACATCATTTACACTATGACATTTAGTATTAGTAGTTGTGAAATATTAAAGATCCTCAAGTCTTCTGGGATTTGCAACATCATTTGCACATCTCTGTTATACAGTCATGTCGATGGTAAATGGTCCGTGTGAGTGAAGTCACCTGAAACTGTGTTGAGACCCATTCCATCCTCACATACATATACGCATACTTTTAACAAATGTATTTAAGCAGCTGTCATAAAAACAAGAAAACACGATTTTTTTTGTCAATATCTACCAGATTTTGGTTTCAAACAAAAATGATATTGCTATTGAGTAAATAAGCCAAATTCACATTTTCATACCCACATTTGAGCCAACACACTAGATTTCTCTGAGAAGTCAGAAATTAATCAAGCATAACGCTCAACCATTAAAACATTTTTTCCTGCTCAGGAATGCAATTAAATAAGCATAATTTGGCATCTTAATTAAAAAATAATAATGTTCTTAACATTTTTCCAACTACTTTTTGTAGAACAGCAAATTTTGAAAATTCATGCACAGCAACAATAATTGTATTTCAGCATTAAAACATGTAATTTTGATTAAAGAGCTTTTACATACTGGTGAATTAAACATTACGGAAACATAAAAAGTGATTTTGGTAATTGCCAATACTGTTAATTTAGGGGAAGCTCTGGGATAGATAGTAGGCATGAATACTGAAACCAGTGCGACTTTTGGTATTACCCAAATGCACCTATGAATGACACAGCCACAGGCAGGGATGATTTCCTATCTCCCTGTACAGCTCCTCCATCTAATGCACAGTTGCTCTACAGTAAAATAACAAATGATAAAGTTTCACACGTTAGAGTAAATTGTCAGTGATATATACTTCACCTCTGTAATATTCTTGATATTTGTAATTGAGCTATTTGTATATGTTAGAGCTATTTCTTATATTTTGTAAACTTTGTAATATATTGTATTATTTAATTAGTTCAGTCTGTTACTGTTATTGTCTTGGAGCAACTGTAACCCTTTAATAATCACTAATTTCCTTAGTGATTATTGAAGGATTCTGATTCAAAAGCAACACATTACTACACGTAGTATATTTCATCAAAGCACACCAGTGTGCATTAAAAAATACCCTCTCCCTGATAGCCATCATTAGTCTGATCTTATAGGTCATTTCTGCTTGCCAGGAAAAACACATTAGAGGATTGTAACTTAATAATAGAACAGACTGTCAGAGGTAAAAGGTTACACTTTAGAAACGCACACACAGAGAAGAGGCACATGTTTTCCACATATATACATTGCTGCAATAGTAATACATCTACATTAGTATTTAAAATATATTACCACAACAGAACCTTACTATTTGAAGTATATTTCATTACTGTAGTACAAAATTGATTCATCATATTTTTTTGTTTCTGTTGTCTGATGTGGAATATCCCTCTTTCTAGGCTTCGCATGTAGTTTTTGCTTCTTTCTTCTCGTGCCGTCGATGGTTTTGGACTCTTAAAGGGCTTCACAGCAGAAATTTGAAGTATACACAATGACGCATCTACACTTAGAAATAGAGGCCCAATGAATCCCTCACTCTGCTATTTACTCTGGAACACATAAATTTGTAAAACACATAAATACGTGTTCTTTTTCATGGTTTTTCTTTTACACACTAACTCACACACTTACAGACACATCCAGTAGCCTGATTTCTGTCACCAATCAAGCTCCATTTTCCAACCAAATTAATTCTTTCTAATTTGGAGCTTCCAGCGGTCAACCCCCCGTGGCGCTGATACTGAGCTGTGCCCGTGTGTGTTCATGCACACATATGCTTTAATATCTGCATAAGAAGGCGAGCACATTCTACAATAGATCTTAATTGAGAAGACGGACTGCAATCAGGACGTTCTTGTAGGAAATCATTAAATCATTTCTTCCTCCCCTCTCCTTTTCTTTTTCGCCTTCTTATGGTGATTAGCATGGGGATGATAGCATCCTGATTATGTCCATCAGAAAAATCTGACATCTGTGTTCTCTCCAGTTCTATTACTGAGGAAATTAGAAGTGAGAAGAAAAGAAAAAAAAACCTTGCAAACTCCCCTAATCACTGTAGTGCATTAAACTGCAGTGTTCTTACTAAAAGTATAAGAGCTGGGGTACATGTTATATTTAAGTGTTGCTCCTGGAGAATTCAGTTTTTCAAATTCCTGTAAAAGCATTTAGATTGTTTGTAAATACATGTATGTGGACACAAAAATGATGATGATGATGATGGTTTTAATTTAGGTTAGCAAAATTATTTGATAGAAAAAAAGTACTCTTTTGGGCATCTCCAAACCCCCCCCCAAGTATAATATTTTTTTCACCATTTATCATATAGGATTGTGGACTTGGCCTTGTGTATTGGCAGAAATATTCTTTTGATTTGTTGGATAGAGGGTTTTTATTCAAATAAAATCAAAAGAAGAATCTTCTGAATCTGTTTTGATCTGAAAAATAGGACCTGCATTCTTCAGTTAAGGCTCTTGACTTTCCAGACATAAAGAACCCCTACTGGAGCAACCTTGACTCTTAGGACTTTAAATTTCCGATATGAAAAGGAAAAAAAATAATAATAATATATAAGAGAGGGAAGCGGTGTATTGTAGAAGCTCTGAAAGGAGTGCAGGAGTGAAAAGAGTGCAGGAAGAGACAGGAATGTCAATGGCACTTTTATTTTATTCAAAGCCAGCCAGAAGCTTCAGTGAGCCTTCAGATTGACTTTTTTCTCCTTTAGCATATTTTAAGTTTTTCCAGTGTTGATCTGTAGCCTTAAATCATTAATTGTTGGTCATTACGTTCTGTGTGAAGTTTGTATGTTTGTGTAGATTCCTCCCACAGTCTGAAGAGATGCATGATGATGATGAATTGGCGATGTGGAGGTGTGGATGGTTCTCTCTCTCTCTGTGTGTTAGCGCTGTGAGAGAATGGTGACCTGTTCTACGTGTACCCCATCTCTCGCCCTAAGACACAACCGGGACACAACTTGTTAGAAAGCCACTATTTTGTTGTAGCATATCCACCATCACTAATAGAGTCTCACTGACAAATTAAACATTCAAAAATCAGCATGTTATCATAATGTTACCTTCTTGGTGTTTTTTTTTTTTTTTTTAAATTAATTTTTTTAAGCAAAACATGTTTAAAGTATCAAGTCCTTCATCCCCCCACCCCTTCCCATCTGTGTCATTAGGAGATGGCCAAGATTTTGAATCATCCACGTGTCTATGCCTTCCTCCACGTTCCTGTGCAGTCCGCCTCTGATAGTGTACTGATGGATATGAAGAGAGAATATTGCGTTGACGACTTCAAACAAGTGGTAGACTTCCTTAAAGAAAGGTAAGGCAGTATATGGATTCCCAATTGACTGATTATGTCCATTTATGAGTGCAAATGCATATATAAGCATGCGACTACATCTACAGACTTGGACATATCATGATTTTCACCTTCATAGGGATACACACACTCCCCTCCTCACTCCATGAATTTTTGTTATTCATTATATACTTGAACAGGTGCTGTGTGTCGTGAGTCATCAGAAAAGCTCATAGGTGTTGGGAGAACATCTTTTTTTTTTGGGCTCGCAAAGCTGTTTTATATTCTCTTTTTTCACTTCCTTTCCTATGCTTCCTTTGAAGTATAGACAAGATTTAAAATGGATCATTGCTTTTTAGCTGAGAGTTGATTAACTGTTTTTGGTCATGCAAACTGTTGCATGACCAAAAACAGTTAATTGTTGCTCAAATTCCTTATATTGCCATAGATAGATAGAACTTTATTAATCCCTCGGGTAGGTTCCTCCGGGAAATTCAGTACTGAATTCAGAAATTCAGTAATTTAATCATTCAGGTTGCTACTGAAATATTTAAAACATGTTTTCCAGACAGTACTGCATCACTTCAGTGCATCTCAGGTTTGGATGATTTGCTTCATAGTCTAGATGTGCTATTATCCCTCTTTGACATCACCGCTGGCCAATGGCATCACTGCCAGGCAACAGAGAATGTTATCCCTCCTCTATAATTCAGTAGCATTGTGGAGAATGGATAGCAACAACCAGTTTAAAATAACATTCACACGTTGACTTACAATACCAATGTATTGAGCAGGCCATAGTTATTCAACATAAGTGGATGGATATCTGCTGAACAGCTAAAACGGCATTAAGTCATAACACTTGGATCTTTACTCATTTACCTTAGACCTAGTATTCTACTATATGGTCCATTTATGTGTTTTTAATGTATTTTTTTAATATATAAAATGTCTCACTTGTCTGTCCGGCACTCTTCACTTGCCGTTCCCACACAGCAGCTTTTCACCAACAAAAACACCTGGTGGGTGATTTAAAAAAAAAAAAGAAAAAAAAAGAAAAGAGGATGTAGTATAAAGAGTTTCTGAAAATGCTGCCAGAAATCCATCCTGTATCCAGTGACACACCCCAGTGTGTATGTCAGCCTCTCAACAGTGCACTGATGGTATGCCGTTAATATATGTAATTATTATTGCTATGGCTCATAAATGTGAGCCTTTTACGAACCATACCGAGCTTTTCTTTTAGCTGCTGAAAAATGTACATATTCAAATAGCAGCACTGGTCTGTTCTTTTCTTCATCTCCTTTTTCTTTACTGTACGTCTCTCTTTCTGTCAGCTCTCATTTGAAACAACATCGCTTTAAAAGGTTAAGCATTTCAAACTCAGAATTAACAGACAAATAAAAGGAGAACTGACTGCAGCACGATTTGAATGGTTGAGACCAGATTCCTGGCGTACTTTGCACTAAAGCAAATGTTCCTTTAGCAAATACACAGCGTGACCTCCTCACACAGATTTCAAGATAAATGTATACATCTCTGACATGGATTAAATATAACCACATAATGCACAGATGTGACCTCTGACATTGCCAGAAAGATGCAAAATTAATCTTTCACTGTATGGAAGATAATCTGTCATAGAGTTTGAGCATGAGCACTGGTGGCAGCGCATGTCAGAGGGGTGAATAAACATAGAACTGATGCTATGATAATACATAATGAAGGGATTCATGGGAAAATCAGTGTGTAGTCCTGATATGCCCTAAAACTCTTGCTATTACTGTGAGATTTACAAAAAAAGAACATCTTTTTAATACACTGGCATGTTATTGCTCTTGCCAGATCATAACCTACATTTGTTTTTAGTCTCAGTTGCATGGCATGTGGGAAATATGCAATACCTATACGTAAATGAATATACAACACAGGATTTCAGTGTCAGTTTGATATTGTGAGAGTTTCAAAGATGGGAAGGGAGAAAAAGCAAGCACAAGTAAAGCCTAATCTCAGGATCGACATGTGTTCACTCCAATGATATTCAGTAATAATTATTAGATTTTAGTTTGCAATATTTTGAGGTTTTTGGATACCTAAGGTTTTCTGAATTTGAGGAAAAAAGAAATTTCAGCAAAAACAAAAAGCTAGCTGATTACATCAACACTTGTGTAAACTGAACTATATTTTTTGAGTTTAAAGATAAAGTCTTTAGCTTAATATTCGTCTTCACTTGTATTTGAGTATACTTGAGTTGAAGACCTTGTTTTTTTTAATAATTTGATATAATTTGATGATTTTCATTTACTGCAGCAGTAACTGCATCATGTATAGGCCAAAGTCAGCCAAGATTAGAAAACAATATAAATCTGGGTGATTCATTTTATGCAGATCACTTTACAGCTATCTACAGTTAGGTCTGTACATATTTGTACAATGCTGCATTGTATATAAACTCAAACAATAACCATGTAAAGAAGTAGAAGTAGACTGTCAGTTTCAATCCAAGAGGTATGGAATACTAAAGTATTGCTTGGAACTCTTTCTGCAATTTCATTTCGTACAAAGTCACCTGTTTTCAGAGGCTTAAAAGTGGACAGTTGACTGACAAGCAGTTACATGCCCGAGTAAAACCTGTTCCCTCATTGTTCTATGACAATGGCAGATTAAAGATCTGAAGTTGATTCCAAGTATTGAACTAGTTCACTGGTACTCTGAATTCCCAAGATGTGGTGATGCAGATGGTGGAAAGACTGCAGAAACTTTAGTAGTTGCAAAATCAGTAATCTGCAACAATTTTTAAAATAATGAATGCATTGACCAGCTTAGTAACACCAAAAGACCTGAGAAACCACAGAAGATGACCAAAGTGGACTACAGTATAATTATTTCCTTGGTTAAGAAAAGTCCTTCTCAACAACTAACCAAGTCAAAAACATTACTGATGAGGTAGTCATCTAAGTCTACAATCAAAAGATGCCTTCATGAATGTAAACAAAGAGGATTTGAATCAGATTGAAATCTGTGATTACACTGAAAACCAGGAAGGCCAGAGTAGACTTTGCCAGAAAACATCTAAACGAGCCGGCACAGTTCTGAAAACTGCACAAAGATTAACTTTTACCAGAATGATGGGAAGAGAAGAATATGGAGAAGGAAAGAAACATTTCATGATCTGAAGCGTACCACGTTATCCGTCATAGTGGAGGTGATGTTGTGGCATGGGCACATATGGCTGCAAGGGGAACCGGGTCACTAGCGTTTATTTGATGATGTCACTGTTGATAGAAGTAGCAGAATGAACTCCTGCTCAGATTCAGCCAAATGCTGCAAAAGTGTTCTGAGAGAACTTCACAGTGGGTTCTGGGTTCTAGACTTCAGGCGGTCACTGATTGCATATTTATTGTCATCCAAGTATTAAAAACAATCATTATCTTTAAAATTATATTAGTTTGTTGAATTACTTTTGAGTCTCTGAAAACTTGGGCTGTAATTGCTGGAATTAAACTGTACATATAAGCACTCCATGCATTTACAGGTTTCACAGAACCACTCCCCTGCTTTTTTCCCCTCTTGCTCACATGTCCTTATGTTATTGTGTCTGTGTGTACATGTGATACTTTGTGAGTCACTGTATCTCTTTGGATCACTCTGACGCACTTGCAGGTTTCGCTTTATCTCTGACCACATCTCCCATTTACACTCTTTTCTCATCCAGTCTTTCCCACATTCTCTTTGTTTTCCCTCTGGCCCTCTGTGGAAACCCTGCTGACATAAAACACGAGCCCCATTAGTCTGAAATTCACCTGTGCTCTGTCCTTTTAAGGCTTTTCTTTTACATACTTTATTTATATCCAATATGCAACCCCATTTCCAAAAAATAGTTGATATGCTGTGTAAAATGTAAATGAAAACAGAATGCAGTGATTGCCAAATGTCATAAACCTGTGTGTTATTCATAGAACATGCAAAACATGTCATCAAATGTTTAAACTGAGACATTTTTAAGTGCCTAACCTTCTCCTTTTTTACTGAAAATGTTAGCCTATTGAATTTTATGGAAGCAAAAGATTTCAAAGGTGGGGACTGGGGCATCAAAAGACTGGGACAGGTAAGTGGTACTAAAAAAAGGAACGTTTTGCAACTAATTAGATTTATTGGCAGCAGGGCAGCAACATGACTGGGTATAAAAAGAGCATCTTAGAGAGGCAGAGGTTCTCAGAAGTAAACATGGGCAGAGGTTCACTAAAGTGGAAAACAAAATGCTTCTACAAGCAATTTCAGAATAATGTTGCTCCATTTAAAACTGAATACTTTGAATATCTCTTGAGCTACAGTTAATAATGGCATCAAACATTTTGAGAATCAGGAGAAATCTCTCTGTGCAAGGTACAGTACGAGCTCAAAATCATTATTGGATGCTTTTGATCTTTGAGCCCTCAGCCAGCAATGAATTGAAAACAGGCATGATTCCGTCATGGAAATCACTGCACGGGTTCACAAACTCTTCCAGAAATCCCTGTCTGAGAGCCCAGTTCACTGTACCAGCCAAAAGAAGAGGGACCAGGCAGCTTGTTATGCTGGTTATACAGGTTTTAGAGCAAGATATACTCCCATCCAAATGAGGTCTTTTTCAGGGAAGGTCTTGATGAAATACAGTGGCTTGCAAAAGTATTCGGCCCCCTTGAACTTTTCCACATTTTGTCACATTACAGCCACAAACATGAATCAATTTTATTGGAATTCCACATGAAAGACCAATACAAAGTGGTGTACACGTGAGAAGTGGAACGAAAATCATACATGATTCCAAACATTTT
>VVHJ01035616.1:0-10666 GCA_015107715.1 Tylochromis polylepis
TGAAAAATATAATTTAGTGAGAGTTTAATACTATTCACTCTCAGTGGCTGCAGTGAGCCTGTTTTTGACCGCAGAGCTGTGGCGGGGCGTGGTCTGCGGGGGAGGCGGACGCACCTGAGGGGCATCCACAATCACGCCTCGCCGGCTTAAAACAGAACGAACCAGGTCCTGTTGTTGTTGTTGTTGATGTGTGTAGGCAGGAGCCGAAAAGCTGCAGCCGCGTGTGTAAGTCGACAGCCGCAATAAAGAAGTTACAGAAAAGTGTGAACATGTGGTCGGGTCTGTCGTGCATCGTTAACAGTGGTGCCGAAACCCAGGACTGGGGCACGACAGACCCGACCACATGTTCGCATGACTTTTCTGCCAGGTAACTTGCGCCCCATCTGTCAGAACTCTGTGCCCCACACTTTTTGAGAATCACTGAGTTAATCCAAAGTGAAACTAGTCTTTGGAAAGCACTGACAGTGTAAAGGATGCGTATAACTACTGTGATGTCACCCACTGGTTTCAGTAGTCCAAGCATTTCCGCTGTCGCCATCTTGGTTATGCGAAACTGTGGGTGGGTCCAGTAATTCAGTTTTGCTAAAGAAGGTTCCTGTATGGGAGAGGAGACCCCAAAGTATCAGCACGGCAGCTATAAAAGCTGTCTCAGTTCTCCAAATAGGAGTAAGGAAATTCATTGCTTCTTTTATTGCCTACTTTATCACCTCATAGGATACACTGGAACCATTGTTTATGAAAGGAGAAGGGGGAACGCCATCCCTTCATTCATTGTGCCAGACCAGCCAACCATTCGTGAAAACAATCAAGATAGCAAATAAAGTGGCACGTATCATGTAAATGTCAATTGTAACTGCAGTTCCCATTTGAAGCTATAAACTGCTGACTTATTTTGCTATTTTGCCTCAAAATTATTGTGATGCTGCAATCACAGGGTGATCTGCCAACAGTGCTAATGATTTGTTGACAAAGATGCAGCCAGTTCACTTCAGTAATAACCAGCTTTCTACAAGAGGGAAAATCATGAGCTCAAAAATCAGCAGAGCTGATGAGGGAGAGAGTGACGTAAGCCTTTCCAAAACAATCCGGTGTAAGCTCAGGTTCCATGCATGTGTTTCCCTCTGGAAACAGCAGGGCAGTTTGTATAAATGAGAGGAGGATGAAGGAAGATCAATACGTTTCTGATAAATCCTAACGCTTTTGTTTTCCGTATATATTCTGTTCCTTTCTTCATCCACCCTGAGAATGCAGTGTCGCATTTTCTGTCTGCATTTGTTTGTCACATTAAGTATAGGTAGGTCGCCAAAATTTGTATCTGTGATGGAATTTTGTTTGACTCACTGCTGTGTATGGAATGAAGACTTCGGAAAAGCACTTCAGCATAGGCAAAACTGTAAGTCTCTACTATACACTTAAAAAAATGAAAGCAACATGTTGAAACACGTCAGATCTCGACGGGTAAAAAGAAATGCTGGATAACGATATTGATATGGACTGGGTCATTTGTTAGGAACAAAAGGATGTTACATGGTTTGACGGAAATGAAAATTATCAACCTAAAGAGGTCTGAATTTAGAGACATCTTGAAAATCAAAGTGAAAAAATGATGTGGCAGCTAGCAGGCTAGTCTGTTTTGCCAGAATGTTTCTGCAGAAACTCAGAATGGTACAAAGTAGTTTGTATGTCACCCATGTGTTTGTATGCATGCCTGATACTGTCCAGGCATGCTCTTAATGAGAGGATGGATGGTGTCCTCGGCGCTGTCCTCCCAGATCTGGACCGAGGCGTCACCGAGCTCCTGAACAGTCTGAGGTGCAACCTGGTGGCGTCAGATAAACTGAAACATAAAGTCCCAGAGGTTTTCTTCTCTACTGGCAACCACAGAGGCCAGTCAATGGTATCAATTCCTTGATCCCCTTGAAACTAACTGGATACTTCTGCTACATGAGGTTGGGCATTGTCATGCACCAAGAGGAACCCTCGACCCACTTCATCAGTGCACCTAATGACAGTCAGGGTGCTGCTGGCTAGCCCGTAGAGGTCTGTGTCCCTCCATGGATGTATCCCCAGGCCATCACTGACCCCACCACCAAGCCAGTCATGCTGAACGATGTTACGGGCAGCATAAAGTTCTCCATGGCTCCTCCTTTCACGTCTGTCTCAGAGTGAACCTGCTTCCATCTGTGAACATGTCACTTTGCAGCTGCTTTACACCCATTACTGTAACAAGTGTCCATGTTATACTCATTAACTTTATTGAACAGAAAACCAGGGCTTTATTTCATCTTCCCGGAGTTTCTTATACATAGAATTTTATGCATTTTAATATTATATTATAATGATTAGATGTACCTCATTTACAATAAAACAAGAAAAAATGCAAATAAAAAAATTTCTTCACATTCAGGTAAAAATCCTAAAAATCCAACCCAGACTTCTGCACTCAGACTTGTTGTACGTAGAAATATTTAAGGACTTGCTACTTGTATATAAACAGTATTTAAATACATGTGTGCCATAGTTTACACAACAGCCTTTGATGAAATCAGTATGTGGCCCATGTCCAGTTTAGCTGTGACCTTTTTCAGATGGAGGAGGTCGGTGAGGATTGCAGCCTGAACGATGACATGGCGGACGGGGACCTGGGTGACGGGATAGGAGTCGCAACAGCACTCGGCTCCACTAGGATAAAGAGTGAAAGAGCGAGCGGTCGCTCAGAGAGTCGGCTGCTCAAAACAGACCTGCTGCAGTGCAGCGGTCGAGCAGCAGAGGCCGTCCGCATTCCTACAGTCAACGCTGCAGAGACGCAGCAGAGAGCCCACTGGAAGCTTCCTCACTTTGGTGAGATTTTCTAACGTGTGTTTCTTACTGTTGTACAGAAGACACAAAAGAATATTCACCATTTTTAATTATAACTGGCTAATCAATTAAAAGCCTTGGATTTCTTGTCAGTCAGTTGGATGTGAAGAAGCGTTTTGGATCAGGAATGAAATTATTCAAGAACATGTGAAATCTAGTAACTCCAGATGTCTTCAGTCAACTTAGCAGGTTTTTTTTTTTTTTTAACATCCTGTCCCTATGACTCACAATATCTCTGGCTTTTAAAAAAATATTTTACATAGTATTTCAACTGTTTTCATAGTTCAACTGTCACGCTAGGTAGTTTGGGTTCTGCAGCCTCTGCTCAGTTCAAAAGTCTTTGAATTGACTACACTGACAATGTTGTCTTGATAAAAGAACTTCTGTGATTGTGTAGGCTCACTTGTTGACCTGTCCAAAGATGAACTCAAGGAAAGACTACAGGAAGCAACTAAGGTAGGGCGGAAAAAAAGTATAGCTAATGCAACTAATGTTGTCAACTTGACTGTAGCCGGGAAAACTAACAAGTGCTGCTTCTTTGTTGGCAGATGATAGATGTACTATGCTGTGAGCTAGATGTAGCACACCGTTACTTTGAAGGAAAATATGAAGCTCTGAAGATTCTGCAAGGCAAGGTAGAGCAGCACACACAAATTAAGGCACGTTACAACTTAGAGCAGCTGGGTTAACTTCTTTGCACTCTATTAATAATATGTTATTTACTTTTAGGAGTTGTGGCAAGACATTAAGCCAGATTGAACCAAGTTGTGTATAAATTATAAAAAGAAAACGTATTTACATGAAAGTCATAAATTGATTTGGATGGAGTAGGATGCAATAAATATTTGATTCTAAAGCAGAGCATGACTTAGAAACCCTGTTGGCAAGAACAGCAATAAGACATTTCTTGTTGTCGGTCTCCAGAATATCTCAGAAGGGATTTTGGCCCACTCTTCTTTACAAGAAACTCTTTAAATCCTTTAGGTTTCTTGGCTACTGGGTGGCAACTTGAAGTTTCAGCTTCCTTCATAGGTCTTTCTATAGGATTGAGGTCTGTAGACCGGCCAGATCATTCCATGACCTTAACGTGCTTCTTTTGTTGCCTTGGCAATATGTTTTGGGTCATTGTCATGCTGGTAGATCCACCCTCGACTGATCTGTAGTTTTCTGGCTTGGGGTGTGACGTTCTCGTCCAAAATTTTACAGTATGTTCCTCCATCCGTTGGCCTCTCGATGCTGTGAAGTCATGTACACGTGTCTTCTTGAGCAGGGGACTTGCAAGATATCATTGCATGATGCCATATTGTGTAACCAGTGGTGTTTTGTTTAGTTTTGGCCTGATAGAGCACCTTTCTCATGATCGTCCTCATCCCATGAGGCAGGATCTTGCAAGGAGCTCCTTGACCAAGGGCATCTTCTCAAGCTCCTCTCTCAGCCCCTGGTACTTCTCGAGCTTCTCGTGTTTCTTTTTCCTGATGTTGCTATCACTTGGTATGGCTACATCTATCACTATGGCAGGCTTCCTTTCCTTTGCTTTTCCACCACTATTGTGTCCAGTTGGTTAGCCATCACCAGTTTGTCTGTCGGTATCTGGAAGTCCCACAGGATTTTAGCTTGGATTCTCAACCGCCCTAGTGGACATGTCCCATTTTGACCTCGGGACTTCCAGGCTATATTCAGCACAGATGTTCCTATGTATTATCCCAGCTGCTTGGTTATGGCGTTTCATGAATGCTCTGCCTGCTAGCACAACGGATTTGGGGTTTAAACCCTTTAATCATAATAAGGAGCCTCCTTGTCTTTATGTCAGTGGCTTCTGTCTCCTCCTTTGGTCAGCTTATTATCCCAGCAGGGTATCTGATCACCGGCTGGGTGCAGGTGTTGATTGCCAGGATCTTGTTCTGCCCATTTAGCTGAATCCTCATAAATTCTCTTACTCTCTGCAGATATTTGGTGGTTGTGGCTTTTTTAACGACCTCTTCTTCTTGGAACCCATTTGCCTGTGGGATTCCCAGGTAGTTGTAGCTGTCCTCGATGTCTGTAATGTTGCCTTCGGGTAGTACAATCCCCTTGTTTCTGACTACTTTCCCTCTCTTTGTTACAATCCAGCTACACTTCTCCAGTCTGAATGACATTCCGATATCATTGCTGTAGATCCTACTGGTGTGGATCAGTGAATCGTTCAGGCCTATGCAGAACAGCAATGGGGACAGGGAATCTCCTTGGTAAATCCCGCACTTGATGGCGACTTGTGGTATTGGCTTGAAGTTTCCCTCTAGTGTTGTTCGTCACATCCCCACTGAGTTCTTGATGAAGGCTCTTGGAGTCTGTTGATCTTATAGAGTTCAGTCAATCCAGGTGGTGCACAGCTTGGTTAGAGCAGACTGCAAGATCAGACTATCTACCAGTCTTTCTCTCTGCAACAGAGTGGCAACCTGTCCAGGGTGTACCCTGCTTCTTGTCCGATGGCAGCTGGGATAGGCTGCAGTGCCCACTTGGATAAGTGAAAGAGACAGGATGTTTCTCATTTTAGCAATACTACACACATCAAAGAATGTAGTCTTACATATTTGAATAATGTGTGCATTGAAAGACATATTATGATCAAAAATGACCCCAACATTCCTCACAGTGGTACTGGAGGCCAAGGTAATGCATTCCAGGAGAAGGAGTGATTTTACTTTGAATCAAATTATTTTAGATTTGATTGTACAAGCAGTGCCTGCCTTGCGTGCCCTCCTAGAACACCACTGATAAAAAGTGTGTGCATATAATTTGAATCTAACCGGTGTGTTTCATTGGGTATTAAAACATTTTCCTTCAGTCAAACTGAAACTAGTTTCTGTTGTGATAAACGACATAAAAATCCCATAGAAATCAGTTGGTGACTGAAAACCATTGTGTGTATTGTTCACAGGCCATTCTCGACAAAGCTACAAGTCACACTAAAAGTCTGCTGCAGAAAAGTGAGGAGAAAGCCAAAGCACTCGAGAAGGTAACTCCATTTCTGTTTTTTATAAAAACAACTCAATTAAAAGTAAATAAATTAAAACATAAAATAAAATAAAATAAACTCAAATAAGGTTGTAAGGAATCAATCTATTAGTGCTAAAATTCTTCAGCCATGTCCTGTTCAGCATTCATGAACTAACTAATCTATTCCTGTTTAACATAGACACAACTCTTGTATAAGAGTTGGTGGTGTAAAAAGACACTTTTCCATTTACAGTTACATGCTGACCAGTTTCAGCTGGCGTGAAGATTGCAGGCAGGGAAAGACCAGCATCTGGTGGCCGGGCCTTAGTCCGTGGGGCCCGGCCCGGGCACAGCCCAAAAAAGGGACATGAGCCCATTCTCCTCTAGGCCCACCACCCGCAGGAGGCGCGGTTGGGTGCAACATGTGTTGGGCGGTGACCAGGAGCGGAGGCCCTGGCGGACTGATCCCTGGGTACAGGGATTGGGTCATGGAATGTCACCTCTCTGATGGGGAAGGAGTCTGAGTTAGTGCGTGAAGTTGAGAGGTACCGGCTAGATATAGTTGGGCTCACCTCAATGCACAGCTTGGGCTCTGGAACCAGTCTCCTGGAGAGGGGCTGGACTCTGTCTCGGTCAAGAGTTGCACTTGGTGAGAGGCGGCGGCTGGGGTGGGTACCCTAATATTCCGTCGGCCTGCTGCCTGCATGTTGGGGATTCATATTTTAAGGTATATTTAAGGTTGCATTGACCTACTTACGGGTTTGATACCTCAACAATGAGAAAACCCCCAAAACCGGAATGGTTTACTGGTAGAGACCACTGACTTTTTTCCCCCTCATCATCTTTTCTGATTGTTATAGTTTTGCATTTGGCTATGATCACTGTCTCTACTAGTAACATGAAGCAATACGTGGACCCTACAAAGGTTGCACAGGTTGCCCAACTCCTCCAGGATCGCATATCTATACGTACAATGCCAGAAGGTTTGCTCTGTTTCCCAGCAAGAGTATGGAGGAGATTCAGAGAGACGGGATGCTACTCTAGAAGAGCTGGACAGGGCCATAGAAGGTCCTTAACCCATTAGCCAGATCAGTATGTGCTTCTTTCTGCAAGGAGGAATGGGAAGAGCACTGCCGGGGCTACAAAATGACCAAAATGAACAGCCAGTGACTGTTGTGAATGTCTCTGACCAATCAATCAGGAACAAACTTCATGAGGGTGACGTCCTCTGGTGGGCCCAGTGCTCACTGCCTGGCACCGTAGAACCTGCTTGGCATTTGTCATAGAACACCAGAACTAAAAGGTCCACCACTGGCACTCTGTGGTTTTTACAGATGAGAGCACATGTGACAGAAGCAATGGAGAATGGTATGTTGCCTGTAACATCGTTCAGCATTACTGGTTTGGTGGTGTGTCAGTCATGGTCTGAGGAGGAATATCCATGGAGGAGCACGGAGACTTCTACAGGCTAGGCAACAACACCCTGCCATTGGGTATCGGGATGAAATCCTTGGATCCACAGACATTGTCATATGCTGGTGCAATGATTCCTGGGTTCCTCCTGATGCATGGCAATGCCCAGCCTCATGTGGTGAGAGTGTGCAGGCAGTTCCTGGAGGATGAAGGAATTGATACCATTGATTGGCCCCCACACTTGCTTGACTTAAATTTAGTAGAACACCTCTGGGACGTTGTTTCAGTTCGTCCAGCACCACCAGGTTGCACCTCAGACTATTCAGTTTTGTGATGCCCTGGTCTGGGAGGAGATACCACAGGACACCATCCATCATCTCATTAGGAGCATGCCTGGATGTCATTAGGCATGCACAAAGCACCTGAGAGCCTTACAAAATACTAAGTACTATTTTGAGTTGCTCAATACAATTTCAGACTAGGCTGCTGCATAATTTTTTTTCTTTACTTTGATTTTCCGGATTTCTTTGAAATCCGCTCTCTGTAGGTTGAATTTGATTTTCATCGAACGATTGGCATCCTTTTATTCTTAACACATTACTCACTCCATGTCAGTATAGATATCAGTATAGATAGATTTTTCCCCTACTGAGATCTGATGTATTTTCAAAGTGTTCCTTTTTTTCAACAGTGTACTAGCAATCCAAATTTTGTTAAAATTTCCAAGTTGGGTAAATGAGAATTGCAATCTGAGGGGATTTTTAGATTGTCAAAGCAAGCATTAAATGTTTTTGGACCAAGTGTTAAAGTTTAACCAAGTCAATGAGACAACAAAGTTTATCTGTGTATTGTAACAGACATAGTATCATAAAGTATATGAAATTTATGTAGGCGATTAGGTTAAGAAATTTGAAAACTGTTAAGAAACTGCAGATAATTAAATCCTTCCATCACTTGCAGGAGGTGAACAGTTTGCAGTGGGAGCTCAGCTTCTTTCAGGTTCAGATGAAGAAATCTGAGCAGTCCTGGGAGCAGAAGTACAACAGGTCAGATTTACTCTCCATATACGTCTGTCTCTGGTCTTTTAAGTTAACTGTATTATAACCCTAACGCTGCTATTGTTATGATCAGAATGTCAAGTGAGAACAAGATTCTGACTGACAAGTTGCAGGAAATAAAGAGTGAGAGCCAGCAGCTGCGAGCAGAAAATTCTGGTAAGCACTGAATGAGTCCAAGCCCAAGACATGTATATGCTTGTATAAGTTATATTTGATGCTGATCTTTTTGCAAAGCAGTGCAGAGGGTTAACATGTGTCTGTCTGCAGCCTTAAGGCGACAGTACTTGGAACTTCTCTCCATGCTGAATGTGAAGGAGCAGAGAATTTACCAAGCGACCAAACCTCAATACAGCCTAGAGACCGAGTCAAGTGTTCTAGAGGTGAGAAACGATGGGGATTTGGAGGTCGTTGGGTAGAATGGCACCTTGTAATTCTCAGCGACAGATCATAAAATCTGCTTAAAGCATTTGTGGTGATTTAAATCCGCTTTGGTGCCATGGCTCATCTCTTTCCCAGCATTGACTCAGTGATGCAATAAGTCACAAATCGATCAACATCAGCACTAACTTGAATCTCGTCCATGCACACTTCTGAAGCTCCATGTAGAAGCAGTCACATGTAAAAACAGCGGCTGCTTTTGTTTACATCTCAGCAGCTTAATTTTGATCATGTAATAGTTAATTTAGGACGGAACAAGAATTTACCTTACCAAAGAGCACGGGAGTGGCAATAGTTAGTAATGATAATGGTTGGTTTCTACGCCTCAGCAGTAAAAGGCTGATGAAGTATTGTCATCATCCCGCTGGTGGGCAGGCAGGCGGCATCTACACCCAAGTTTGTGATGTAACGACTTGAGAACGAGGCGATGTAGGATCGATATCATAGGTATGTCTACTAAGAATCTAGGAGCAGTGTCAATGTCAATGACCTCGACTTCAAGGTCAAGTTTCCTGAAGATTTTGTGAACACAATCACTTGAGAACAAGGTGATGTAGGATTTTGAACTTGATACCATAGGTGTGCCTACTAGGAGCGTAAGGGGTAGCACTGGCGGTTGCTTGTATTTTTAATACTTTGACCACATAAGGTATTATTTAGGAATACACACCATGCAAGCACAAATACCATATCTGAAACAATAAAACCTTTACATTACCTTAAGCAGAGGGCTTATTTACTGATTATATGTATTGTTACACTGAGAGTTGAATATATTGTCATTTGTCTTGAACGGGTATAAGAAAATTAAGTTTGTGGCCCCTTACTTAATGCTATAAAGCAATATATAAGATAAAATAGAACAAGTAAATTGTTATGCAGTGAAATGATGATAAAATAACAAACAGTATGAGTAACGTTTTGTTGTTATAAATGTTACTGTAGCGGGAGACTACACTACTACAGATAGACCTCTGTACACACACAATAGGTACCCATGTAAGCTGCTAAGCCTGGTTATTTTACTAAATAAGAGGAATAGTTTATTAGGAGATTCACAGCTGGTGTGCCAGTCACTCCACCAGGCACTCCCTGAACCACTCTGCTACATTTCTCCTCCTGCAGCTGAGCTAAAACCACACACCCCTACCACGGGTCCAAACACCTTAAAACTATTAACACAGTGTCGTTAAGGGTATTAGTGCCTCTGCAGTGGTTATTGGTTACAGCATCTGTCACTGTCGTAGTTATAGATATTGAAAATCATATGCAAAGAGTAGCATATAATTAATGGGATTTACTACAGTAAAGTGTATATAAAACAATTATCATTAACTTGCACTTGTTCTCAGTATCCTTTCTAATCTCTGTTTTCCAGTTGACTGTACTGGGGGCCTGCCAGTGTCTGTTTGATACTGAACCTTGTCCATGTAGTCGGACTGCTGCTGCCAGCAGGAAGCAATTGGTCCAGTTACAACAAGAGGTAAACGTCATTTAACTCTATCACTGTACCAAGTCCCAACTTTTTCTCAATTCACAATCACTTATAACCTTCTATCCATCGATTCAACATGATTCAGGAATTTAAAAATGTTGAATAATCAAAATATTGTTTCTGGAAACTCTTTCATAAACTGGTTAAAAATATGATATAATTCCCAAACAGCCTGTGTCAGGACAAATAACCAAACATCCTCCAGCTTCTGTCTCCTGAGGGGCACCAGGCAGGGATGCCCACTCTCCCCTTCACTGTTTGCAGTTTTTATCGAACCACTAGCAGCAGCAGTTAGACAGGCTATAGTAATTAAGGGCATAAAATGCAAGAATGTAGAACATAAAATCAGTCTTTATGCGGATGATGTGTTGCTTTTTCTCAAGCATTCACAAGGCACCAATCTCTCTGAGGTAATTACACTAATAAA
>VVHJ01035617.1:0-14919 GCA_015107715.1 Tylochromis polylepis
CATTGGTCCTTGATGCAGTGGCTGCAATCACAGCATTGTAAGATGGTGAAAGATGTACCCTTAGCCCCCCTCCTCGATTCAGAGATGGTCTTTCCCTTTTCATGTAAATGGCCTCCTTGACTCCCCACTCAAACCACTGTTCATTCAGTGGTGCTAGTTTCAGTCATTATGCGAATCTGCTGTTTATAAGGTTGGGGAAACCTGCAGTCAGCTGAGACTGAAGAAGTCACTTGGATGAGTGACGAAACGTTTCTCCAACTGAAAACGCTACGTCCAGATGAACAGAATCAGCTTTTTGGGATTTACTTACCTGGATGATTGAGCATGGATCGAAACCAGGATATTCCTTTACCGATATATCAGCTTTTCCTTCATGAGCAGTCTGAATAAAGAAATCTCTGCTCATGAAAGTTTAAACAACTATGCTGATTACCCTGCAGCTGGTTCACAGTAAGAAGATGTTTGCCTCAAGTTTGCAGTAGGTTGAGGCAAGTAAAGTTTTCTTGTGAAGTAGCTGAAGGCATAACCCCACTTCTTCCACAGTTTCCTCTTAAACAGTGTAGGTTTCCCACTTTTTCACTCTTCACTTTAAAAGGGAGGTTGGGTGTGGCATGTGTCACACGGCATAAGTACTAATCTAGTGACATCAATTTTGTGGTCATTATGTCAGGCTCTGAGGACATTCCTGTTCACGCCCAATAAACCTACCTGGTTGTGACAAAAGGTTGGTTTCTATTGTCGTGATCGTGTTTTCTGTTACGTCTGAAATAAAATGTTGATGTGTTGTAAAAGTAATTAAGTAACTCTCTTAACCATTGTGGACTCAAAGCTCAAGAGTTGCTAATACCCTGCATTTTCACCTTGTTCTTATCATGTGTTCCAGTGACATGCAACAGTGAGCAAGAAAGTTTAAAAAAGGTTCCTGACACTGAAGCAGAAAAATACAATTTAAAAGTTGCATTTTAAACCTGCTACTTTTATGGTGGCTTACAATAATGAATAATCCACACTGATTGGATACATTTTAACTCAATAAAAATCTGCAAACAGACTTGCACAAAGTTATTCTGCTTATTGTAGCACCACTAATATTTGTTTAAAGATTAAAATGACAGCTATGTAAAACTTAACTCTGTCAGCTCAGTTTAATGCCAGATCAGTACAATTTATTTTATAGATTGATACAGGGGATTACAGTGATGCTACTGCTTGCTTTTACTCTGTGGTTAGAACCGTAAAGAACAATACCATGATAATTTTGGCTGAATGTTTTGCTCTTTTATTGTGCTTACTCTTTATCACTTCATCAATTTGAATTTCAGAAAAGGAAACGAAAACGCCATGAACTCAACCAAGGGGAAATTGATTCACTGGTCTTTCACGAGAAGGTAGGACTGATACTCATTCTGAGTCTGTATCGTATTTGTAGTTAAATCTGTCAGCGAAGAGATTTATTCTGGCAGGGATTGTATTGCCCCACTGAAGTTAAAGCATCACAGAGAGAAAAAATTATTGGGGAAAATCAGAGTCACAAGTAGCCTATGGAAAAAGTGGTCAAAGTGTAAACATACCTGTCAAACTGACGGATACAGTTATCCACAGAGTCTTCCTGTTTGAGTCTATCAAATGCATCACACCTTTATTCATGTAAGCCAATTATTAGCAGTATGATTGTTGATAATTTATTCATTAATGCTTCTTTTAAATATCTTGATTTTAATATGGTTTAGTGTTATTTGTTTTTTTTTAATCTATATAATAATACCACCATCCATAGCAAACATAACAATGAAATGGACCTTTTTGTTGTAATGTGTTAACTCAAAACATGACATGCAGTAATCACAATGTCACTTTGGTTTATTATATGCGACAAAGTAAGTGTTATTTATACTTATATTACAGTTTAATTTTAAAAATAAGCTATTTTAGTTAAGAAGTTATATTTTTAGTGAATTTTAATAAGCCAGTGCACACATATGGGCTGAAGAGCACTATATGGACAAAAGTACCGGGCCACCTACACATTACACCTACAGGAGCTGCTTGGCCGTGGAAAGCCATGCCATGAAGCTGTCTGTCCACATTTTTTGCGCTGATGTTAATGCCAGAGGAGGTTTGGAACTTGCAGTTACTGAGTCCACAGAGTGTTGGCAACTTTTATGCACTATGATCCTCAGCACTAGGCAACCTCACTATGTAACTTTATGTGGTCTTCCATTCTGTGGCTGAGATGCTGTGATTGCTAAATGCTTCCACTTTGCTTCCACTTATACTCGATCGTGGAATATCTAGGAGGGAAGACATTTCACAAGCTGACCTATTGCAACAGTTACATCCAATTACAGCAGCGTGCTCAGATTCAGTGAGCTCTTTAGAACGAGCCCTCCTTTTACCAATGTTTCTGAAGGCAGAAGTCTAGGTGCTTCATTTGATCCATCTGTGACGATGGGACTGAGAACAACTAAATTTAAAGATTAAGAGGTTTGATTGTTTGTAAGATGGCCATTTTTGAGACATTGTAAAATAATTAAAAGACAAGATCTCTACAACTACTGCATTGACTTTTATCACCAACAAAATTAAAGCTGCGCGTTTTAAGACTAACTTTAAATCAGTGGAGCTTTGTTTCAAGTTATTGTGCATTAATCCAAGTTTAAAATATTAGAGGTAGGAAGCTTGTTTACTATTCAGACTAAATAATCTCTGTTCTGTGCCATGACGCAGATAAAGTCTGTTATTCTGGAGGGAACCAAGTACTTGGTGGATTCTGCACAACCGCTCGGCTATCTGAATGGACAGACAAACATGGACAAAGAGCCTCTTCTTTCACTGGAGTGCAACCTCGCCGCTCTTTGCGAAATGGCTAAAGATCTCCCTCTGGTGGAGGATGAGGAGCAGGAACAGGGCGCTCAGTTACTTGTTGGTGAGGATGGCTGTACATCTCACGTCAACTTGTTCTCTCAGGTGACAGAGAGCAAGGTGGACTGGGCTACGGTGGTTATGCTGATGGGAGAGGAGTATGTAATACCCCCGCACACGGCTTTCCTGCTGTCTGATTTCACAAGGATACAGCCATTAGTCCACTGTGAGTAAAACACTGGGAACAGTGCATGTGAACTAGAAAGAAATGTTAACTGAAACAAAGGTCATTTTTAAAAAATGTTTTAAAAGCCTTACAATTTTGTGTGCTTTTTATATACCATAATTTGAAAGGCAAAAGTTTATGCTTTTGTGAGGCAAAAACATGGGCACGCTTCCCTGCACTTTAGTGTTGTAAATAACTGTGGTATGGCTCAGTGTAGTTTCTCATCGTCTCAAGAGAGAGCTTGTTTGTCGTTTCACAGCCTGACATTCTTTGCTTGTTTCTCACCCAGACGGAACAAGGTTCGACCTAATCGTTATGGATCCACCATGGGAAAACAAGTCTGTGAAAAGAAGTCGCAGGTAATTCGGTATTCAAGTATTTTTGGAGGCGTGAAGCAGAGAGGATACAACTTTATAGATTTCTGGGTATGAAATTTACATCTTACAAGAGCTTATAAAGCAGGGTGATAAGCACAAATAAGAGAGCTTCTAAGAAAGTCCAGTGGTTTATAGTTATTTTCGCACGTCCCCTTACTGTAAAATATTATGGCCTTACCACTGGATATTAATCAAAGAGATATTTTCATCCCAGTCTGCTTTATGAAAAGGATTTTGAGGCATCAAGAGCTCAAAACATTCAGTGTCTTGTAAGAAAAAAGCTGCCTAAAGCCATAACGTAAGGAAATATCAGCATTATTAGAATTAATAATCGAGGCAACATGAGATGCCTCATGCATAACGAAAATCCAGTTGATCCTTTTAATACATTTCTATCAAAATTACTCACAGCGATTATAAAGAAAAAGTCACGCAATCACCAGAGTCAGAAAAATTTATCGTCTGTGAACCAAAACTGTCTGTGCATACAGCAGATATGAAGCTTTCTCACCAAATTAGTGAAAACTTGACCTGAAAAATTCACTTAAGTCATTAAACTTGTAAAGGTTAATCAGCCTGAACCTTCAGATTTCAGCCTGATGGTGGCACCAGACAAAAACTGGTTGAAGAAGCGAAAATGGCTAGAAAATATAGAACAGTAAAGTATTACACTGACTATATCAATTTTCTCACTGAAGATACAGCTCGTTGCCCTCATCCCAGCTAAAGCGGCTCCCTATTCCCCTGCTGGCATCTCCAAACTGTTTAGTGGTGACCTGGGTGACAAACCGGCCAAGCCACCTGCGTTTTGTCCGTGACGAGCTGTATCCACACTGGGGCGTAGAAGTTGTGGCCGAATGGTTCTGGGTCAAGGTACAGATAATACAGAACTGTGAACTAATTAATTGTTTAGGAATTTGAAGTATTACCTGCTAATGTCAATACAAGAGTTTTTAAGACAATGCTGTTTCTCCACAGGTCACCACATTTGGGCAGTTTGTGTTTCCGCTAGACTCACCACACAAGAAACCGTATGAAATGTTGGTACTGGGCCGATATCGTTGCTCTGCTGATATCTCAGAGAGGTGTGAAATGTTTGAGTTTCATCTTTAAATTCCATATTGTACTGTGCAAAAGTCTTGAGTAACTCATTTAAAAAAAATGTTTTCTAGGGATGTATTGAAATGTGTGCAAACATAAAGCAAAATGCAGTGTATAAGGCAAAAACTGAGTTTGTAAAATTCTAATGAGCTTGAAAAGATAAGCTCTTAGATAAGCTTTCTTGTCAGTTCTTTAGTAGTCCTCTGGAATAGCTCCTCGGGCGTCTTCTTCTTCATTCTACAGATCAGACCATAATATGAAGAAATGAGGACTGACTCTTGCCCAGGACTGGATATATAAATCATAGTTTCTCAGTCATCCAGGTCATGGTAGTCTTGAGTGCGACGTCTTTAGACTCTTGAACACATTTTGCTTCTCATCCAAGAGGTTTTTTCAGTTCCAAACTGATGGAGAGTCCCAGATATTTCACCCTTAGCAGGGTTTGTCCCCTTGGATGTGATCCTGAGGGTCGCTGACACACTAAAGGTGTCGCATGAACCAAAGTGTGAAAAAAGGCATGGTCATTACTGCCATCGGGACCAAGGTGTGAAACCTCTGTAAGACATTGTTCCACTCCACCATCATGCTGCATTGTAGGTGGCTGATAGCAGGAGGATTCAGAGTTTTATCCCAGAAGTTATACGGTAAGCTATCACAGGTGTTAAAGCAATGTCTAAGTATATCACTTCTTCAGGTTTGCATGTATCAAATGTAACATCTTGATATTATTCAAAGCAACAGCAGCTCTGGAATTTAAAAGGTGTGAAACCTCTGTAAGACATTGTCCCACACCACGATCATGTAAACTATTCAGTTCACCTGAGGCAAGGTGTGAATGGCGGTTGAAATGCCTGGGAGGAGATCTCAAAACTGGATTGCAGGTGGCTGGTGTCGTAAGCCACCACCTCTGTTCAGTGATGGTTGTTCACAGTGACTGAGATAACCTCCTTTATTTCTTCAGCTATGCAAATCACATTTATACTCACAGACTTGTGTACCCTCTTCCAGCCCCTCAGAGACATCAGAGGTGCCTGTGGAGGATCAGCGTTTGATTGTCAGTGTCCCATCAGCTCTGCACTCTCAGAAGCCTTCGCTGTCAGGTGAATATTCAAGTACAGTGCTGTGTCTTTGCCACCAGAGGGCAATAGTATCACATCAATGATTGTTACCTTGCCACACAACTTGAATGATAAGCTCTAAATTCTGCTATCACAGATGTGTGTGTGTGTGTGTGTGTTGCTTCTTCAGTATATTTTTCAGTACATGTATAAAATATAACACCTTGATGTTAATAGCAGTAATAGCAGCTCTTGAATTTAAAACATCCACAACGTGTTTTTTTTTTGTAAAGGAAGAGAATCAACCACAGATTCATCACTTATCTTTTTCAGCCACACAATTTTATGACTGAATTTGTTATCCACTGCAAAAAACTTTCTGTCTTTTCAAAATGTCTGCAGATTGGACTGTTTCAATTCATAACTACACTTAAATTCATAAATCATCAACCTCTGACCGGACTGGCTTGTCAGAGCGGGCACTTCTGCTGCTCAGATTTCAGCTTTGTCCTGTTTGCACTGATTTGGTTAAACCTTGATTCCAGCATCCATCCTGCTTCTTAGAATCAATGTAAGACCTTGACAATGAATATGCAGAGACTATGAAAAAGAGAGGCTTGACGTCATCTCACTCCCTCTCAGGGGAACGCGATTTATTATTGTGCAGTATGGAGAGCAAAACACGGCCAGTGTTTGCTGGCGCCCTCTCAGCAGCACAGAAACGCCTCTGTCTCGTGGCACTAGTTCAGCATTGTGAAAATAAAGATTTAAATCATAATGATTGCTTTTGTGAATCTGTGATGCCATAGAAATTAAGCAGATTAGAATACAATTTGTGTTCAGTCTCCATGTGTGATTCTGTGTTTGTGGCAAAGCCTCTCAGCAGGTTTAATCAGAATTGGTTTGTTTGTTATTTGCTGCTGTGGAGGATTTTTATAGCTGTGTAACTTGGAATATATGAGCTTGGAAACATGGCAATCATAGATCTAGTTATACTTTAAAAAATGTGGACAGCATATAGACAATTTGTTGTATTTTTTTCCATAGCATTGCATAGAAAGTAGTACTACTAAATGACCAGAATGCGCAGCATCTACGCTGTGTAACAACTCCAGCTGCTATGCACGTTCTGTTATTCTACACGAGGTGTGAAAACGCTGTTGGATGTGGGTGTGTCTCAGATGTGTAGTGAAATATTGGAAAAGGTTTTGCCAACTCTTGCGGAGATGCCGACCAAAGCAGATCATTTCTTTTTTTCTTTTTTTTTAACAATTTGAGATGATAAATTAACACCTAGAGGCTTAAGGGATGAGTTTTTCCTTTTGTTCACTCCTACAATAGATTATGCAACTGCTAGAAATTTCAACACCTTTGGTATTAACCAACCTGAGCTTCCTTTTTTTCCTCAGTTCAAAATGTCATCCCGGTAATTCTGCTGTACTTTTTTTTTTTATTTATTTATTTTTTTTACATGTAGCATGTCAGCATGTGAGCAGCCTTGATGGCGTGTTGAGAAAGTCTGACCCACTTCTGTTCCTCGACTCAGATGGGGCTCATATCACTGACATACTTGGTTGCTATGGAGAGATAAGGGACACCATTACTGCGCTATGAGTACAAAACGTCTTTGCCAGATGGTCACACTACAGAAAAAAAATGGTTCAAGCTTCTCTGAAAGACAAGACGTGTTTTTTATTAATTAGGCCCCCCTGCAATTTCAAAACTTGTGAGAGTCCCTTCCCAATTTGGGATTTTAATTGGCACCATAGTAGCTGTGTCTAATATTCAAGAAAAGGCACGCTACCAGTTGTGTTATCAAATTGCTTTAAATTGGGGTGTGGCACTCTGAGAGCGATCTGTGTGACATTTTGCATGATTTTTTTAGCTTGGCGAGGCTGTGACACCAAAGTACATCACGTAAACATGCTGTTGTCTCTGTTTTACAGTACGAAATATTTACATGGATGACCTCTCGTGTTAATAAAACATGCTTTTTTTTCATTTGGTCATGGCAGATGGCAACTTCATACAGCTGGTAAAGTAAACATGTTTGCAAACGCGCCTTAAATATCAGGAGATTACAGTCAGGAGATACAGGGGAGCACTGGGCTTTAAT
Source organism: Tylochromis polylepis (assembly GCA_015107715.1). Classification (NCBI taxonomy): domain Eukaryota; kingdom Metazoa; phylum Chordata; class Actinopteri; order Cichliformes; family Cichlidae; genus Tylochromis; species Tylochromis polylepis. The sequence goes on from VVHJ01035617.1 coordinate 7,741, forward strand.
TTGGAGTCAAATATTTGCTCTTCTTTTGCTTTTTACTTAAGGGGAAATAAACGACTCTTCACCTGCTTGTCACCAACTGTCTCAACCAGGGAGTGACAGAGATGAAAGCTACTGTGTTTAACGTGTTACTCTTTATAGATCATACTAATATTTGCCTCTAATATTACTGCTGTTGTCACCATTAATGCACACGTGCCATTTCATTAGTTAAATCTGTTCAGCTAACTACGTGTTAATGCGAATATCAAATCAGCCAGTCATATGGTAACAACTCAACGTATTTTATGCATGTAGACATGGTCAAGATGACCTGCTGAAGTTCAAACTGAGCCGCAGAATAGAGAAGAAAAGTAATTTAAAGTGACTTTGAACGTGGAATTGATGTTGGTCTGAGTATTTCAGAAACTGCTGATTTACTGGGATTTTTCCACACAACCATCTCTAGGTTTGAAAGAGAATGGTCCAAAAAACAGAACATATCCAGTGAGTGGCAGCTCTCTGGGTGAAAATGCCTTGTTGATACCAGAGGTCAGAGGAGTGTCACTGCTGTCATCTAAGAACAGGAAACTGAGGCTACAGTGCACACGGGCTCATCAAAATCAGAAAATAGAAGATTGGAAAAACGTTGCTTGGTTTGATGAGTCTCGACTTTTGCTGCAACATTCACGTGGTAGGGTCAGAATTTGGGTTAAACAACACGATGGCATGGATCCATCCTGCCTTGTATGAACAATTCAGGTCATGGTGGTGCTGTAAATGTATGGGGAATATTTTCCTGGCACATTTTGGGCCCCTTAAAACCAACTGAGCATTGTTTAAACTCCACAGCCTACTGCTGTATTTTTGCTGACTATGTCCGTCCCTTTATGACCAGAGATTACCCATCTCCTGATTGCTGCTTCCAGCAGGATAATGTGCTACATCACAAAGCTCAAATCATCTCAAACTGAACACGACGCTGAGTTCACTGTAAGTAAAAGGCCTCCACATGCATCAGATCTCAATCCAATACACCAACTTTGGGATGTGGTGGAACAGGAGATTCACATCATGAATGTAAGGCCAACAAATTTGCAGCAACTGTGTGATGTTGTCATGCCATATGGACCAAAATTTTGGGAACGTTTGCAGCTTTTTGTTGAATCTGTGCCACAAAGAATTCAGGCAGTGCTGATGTAAAAAGGGCTCCATTGTACTAGCAAGGTTTCTGGTCAGTGTGTACTTGGCTACATCGTCTGCAATACAGGACTTTACGATTTTCATAGTGCCTCCATCACAGATGACACATAAATGAAACTTGTTAAAAGCATGCTTGAAATGAAGGGTTTGGATTCGAATCTTAGTTTCTTTAAAAACAATTTAACAACAGGGAACAGCTTCTTGTTGATAATTGACATAAAAATACGCTAACTTATTGCACCTCATATTAAGACACAAGTTATTTAATTGGCTGTAGTAAAAACAAATGGGAAAAATATCTGTTAATAGCTTTTTTGTACAATATTTTTTAATGTTATTATGTATTTGGCTGCAATTATGTATTGTTAAGTAAATGAAAATCAACATGGGTCCAAAGCCAAACCCAGTGGGATACCACAAATTAATATTTGAAATTAATATCTTAAACACCTTACATATGGTAATAGTAGTCAATGCCATGATTATGTTGAAGATATTTTATTCATAAATAAGTAGAATGTAAACACAGCGTGGCTGAACAGCATATTGAGGAATCATAATGGAGACCAAGGACATTAGTTATTACAAGGTAAGGGAGCTAATGAAGAATAATCAGTTTGGTTTTGCTCGGTTAATCCTGATGAGAATATGGGAAGTCTGCAAGGAAGAATATCTAACAGCGAAAGTGTCAGGAGAGTAGTAAAATGACACCTTCCTTTGCCTGGGGTTATTCTTGGCAGAAGTTTGATACACTGTCCCATTTCAAAGGTAGGATAATTAGACCTTTTATTCTGTATTCAACTTTGAGAGCTGAGTCACCGATAGGAGCTGAATTACTTGCAGAGCTGCATGTTTGGCCTTTCCTCACCGTGACTGTCTCTCTCTGACGTGCATAGGAAGAAAAAACTGCGGGACAGGACAGCACATTCGGCAGGTCGGATCGGTTTGGGGATCGGGCTTTTGAGCTCATTAACTCCGTGAGTGTTGGCTGAGGCAAGTGTCAGGGTGGTTTGAGAATGCACAAGAGCAGACAGAGTAACACGGGCAGAGGAAGTGATACGTATCTGTCAGGTGTGCCTCTCCTGGAATATCATTCCTTATAGAGCCAAGGTCACTGGCAGTCTCCACACAGAAAAATCGGCACTATGGCATGAAGGATCTGGGAAACTGCCAGCTCTGTCCTCTGCCTATTACAGGGTGACAAGGAAAGTTTTGTTTTTTCAATCGCACAGAAAAGCACTTGTATACATTAATGTAACAGTGACATATAAATGTAAATTAAGTACAAAACATTAGTAAAATTAAAGCCAGATGGTGTACTTGCAGTGCTAGGCTGCTCCCTAACCTCATTGGCACTTCGATGTCCTCTTCAGAAAGCCTTAATGTTTGGCATGATTGTAGCTAAAAGACTTATTCTTAGAGCCTGGAAATCGCCGTCTCCTCCCTTGTTTAGGGTTTGGCTACGTGAGATGATTGGATGTTAGTATATTGAAGAGGTTCGTTATCGTCAGGCTGACACTCACTTTAAATTTGTCGAAATCTGGTGTCATTTTCTCAGTCATATTAATGGGGATTCAACATAATCTTTAACCCATTTGACTGCACTTTGTGTTTATGTGAAACCACACTTCTGCCGGACCCTGACTCCTTCCTGGACTTGTTCCCCACATCTTTTGGACTCGTTGAACTCTATGTTGCCCTGTCTGACTTCACACAGAAGATCATCTTCTTGGGACTCTAGCATTTCTCTTGAACTTTTGATTTGGACTGACTAACTGGTGGGGGTTTTTTTCCTTTTCCTCTTTTTGCTGTTCTGGGGGGGTGGGGGTTGTTGGGTTTTTTTTATTTGTTTGTTTTTGTTTTTCTTTCTGTGCTTGAATGTTATTGTTTTTTAATTTTGTTTCCTTTGTCTGGTGTGATTTTATGTAATTTTGAACTTAAAATGTTATAAATAATTTTTTTTTTTTTAAAGTACAAAACATTAGAAAAAAATGAACTTCGTTTGAAATATCCAATTAAATGCACTCAATTCAGATGTTGTTACCCAGCTGAATGTCTCTTATAGGCCCTATAGATGTCTCTAGTAGGTGCCGTCTTCCACCAGCTAGTGGGCTCACTGAGAAGAATGCCTCATTGTACAATGGTTGGAGTATTTACCCTTTAAAACAGCAACAAAAGTCTTAATAAGAAAGATTGGCCGTGGTATAAGTCAGCTGTTTGAGATCCATTGTTTGGATTCTTTGTAATATGTAAACTTTATTTACATATTACAAAGCACACCAGAGTGAAAATGGATGGAAACATCCTCGTGGCTAAAAAAAATTGTCATCCATCCATCCATCACTGTTTATCTTGATTTGGGTCATGGAGGCAGCGGTCTAACCAGAAACACCCAAACCTCTCTCTTCCTGGCCACCTCCTCCAGCTCATCCAGGGGCCCACCAAGGCTTTCCCAGGCCAGTCGAGAGACATAATTCTTCACCGTGTCCTGGGTCTACCCCGGAGCCTTCTACCAGTAGGACATGCCGAAAACACCTTACCTAGGAAGCCTCTAATCAGATTTCCTTACCAACTCATTTGGCTCCTTTTGATGTGAAGGACTAGCGGCTCTTCTGTGAGCTCCTCCCAAATGACTGAACTCCTCACCCTATCTCTTAAGTGAGAGGCCAGCCACCCTTCAGAGAAAGCACATTTCTGCCACTTGTACCCGTGATTTCATTCTTTTGGTCCCCACCCAGAGTTCGTGGCCATAGTTGATGGTATGAAGGTTGAGGTGCAACACCGTCGACTCCTGTGGTCTACGATGCTGGGCAGCACGGTGGGGCAGTAATTAGCACTGTTGCCTCACAGCAAGGAGGTCATGGGTTTGAATCTAACATCTGGCCGGGGCCTTTCTGCGTGGTGTTGGCATGTTTCCCCTGTGTCTCCATGGATTCTGTCTGGGTACTCCATCTTCCTCCACAGTCCAAAGAAATGAAGTTAGTGTGGTTATAGTGATTGGTGAAGTGAATTAATGTGAATTTCAACAACAGGTAGCAAAAGATTTGTGATTTTCACCAATTTTCCAGAGCTAATCACCATATTATCACAAACAGACTGCATGTAACTGCCAACTTGACTCCATTCACATGCAGACTGACTTTTTATTGCTATTTTTCAAAGCCGCTTTAAAGGTGGTGGTCACAGACCTGATTCCCATCTTTGAAGCAACCATTTCAGAACCAATGAGTTTAGTCTGTATGAGATTTACATGTTCTTCTCACACAACCACTAAAGGCCTTTTACATAATCCAACGTTTCCTGATTATGATGGATGATAACAGCCATCATAATCAATGGCACTGATAAAAACTGATTATACTGGCTAATTCGTATATCATTGAACTGATATGAATATAGAAGTTTTAAAATGTGAGCTCTTTTATCTATAGCTCACATATGCACACTGATGGATCCATAGGAGGCCATATGGGTTCTGTAGCTTGTGTTAGGACATTTGACTGGAGGAGCGAGGTTCAAATCCACTCTACCACAGCCACCATGTGGAGAGGCTGGGGCAGTCATGTTAAATTTGTATGAATTTATTGAAAGCCACAAAGTTTAGGGCTTGTCACATCATTTTATAGTAAATTGAAGGTAATATATTTTAAATGTAGGGAACTAAAGAGCCACTGAAGCATTCATTTTAAGTACTAAGTGTCTTACTTACAGGTATGTGTGTTCTGACATACTGGCTTGTTGTAAGAGAGGTATATAAGTAAACCTGTAAAGATAATTACGCAAGAACTGGAATGAAATTCAGTGGCAACAGGTCTCAGTGATGAATCCACATTTGAAATATTTGGATCAAGTCATTGTAAGTAGGAGATCAGGAGAGAGCTGCGTTTCAGACAGTGGTGTTGGGGATTTTGTCAAAATTGATGGAATTATAAACAAAACAAGGTAATGTTGGATTTTGAATGGAACAAAAGGCAGCCAAGATCCAAAGAAGAGATCTGAATGTCCTTCAAAGAAACCTGGAGAATTATTCTTGAAGACAAGCTACAAAAATTACAACAAAGCTTATCTGACAGAGTTCAGGCTGTGTTCAAGAATAAAGGTAGTCATACCACATATCGACTTTTAAACTGGTTCGAATTACACAGACTGTTTTACTTTATATACTTATATACTTTTTCCCATTTTCCTAGCAAAATCTAAAGAAATGAGGGATGGCTCAACACTTACGCACAGTACTTTATGTTGAAGGGTAAAGCAGTATCGTCACGTCTCCACCTTCCCCTCACTTCTCCTCAGTCCCATACAATGGATGCTTTCAAACATGCATTTCCTACTACGATCTCAGACTGGCTTTACGCATTCGTAGGTCAGAGTTCACCTTTGTGCAAGCCGTGTTTGGGCAGCTGTAGCCTCTCAGCAAATACAACACTACCCTGTTGTTTGGAAGTGGTAGAAGTTGCTGTGTGGGTGTGTTTTGACGTATTTCAGCTGACATTACAGTTTTGTGTGTGGTCGTTTGTAATTTTGACCACATGAAATTGTGATGCTATGCATGGTATAGCAGAGATATGTAGGCTGGTAGGCTAGATTGTGTTCTTTTTCTATTCCAATAAGTCAAATCTTGTTTAGTTTAGGTTTCACATCATAGGTATGAAACTTAAGGTTTGTTAGGTCTCCAGGTGAAATATGAAAGGAGCATTTTTCAGTTTGCACAGTAAAGATAGTAAATAACAGGGCAGACACCCAAAGCCCTATAATATGCTATAATAACTCTCCCTCATTGCTTTCTCTTCACAGAGGTGCTGAAGCCATACATTGGAGCTGAAGCCAAGTGCTTGGAGCTGTTTGCACGAAGTCTTCAACCAGGATGGACCAGCTGGGGCAATGAAGTGCTCAAATTTCAGCATGTTAGCTATTTCAATTTGACACCTTTAGATGAAAAAGCAGAAGCTGAAGATGACTGCACAGCCAAACAAAAACAAGCACGAGGGTTCAGTTCACCCGGGAAAACCTGACCTCCTGACCGGTGTCCCTCCACTGTGAGCCTGTGACTGACCTCTGACACCTGTTAGATCAGTAATTCAGTTTGTATTTAACAGTGATTCATCGCCAAAATATTTCTCTACCAGTTTCTTTTGATCTGTGCTCTTCATGCATGTGGGACCTTTGATTTCTTTTTTTGGTCTGGGTGCATTTTTAAGGTAGCGAAAGACAAGTCTGATGAGGCAGCTGGAGAGATGAAAGTGCATTTCAGTGCAGCTGTTTTGAACCTAACTTCCCACGCTGCAATCAGATAAACAACACTCAAGTGTTTTTTTGTTTTTTTTCATTTGCCTTTTTAGTAATGTTTGGCACAATGTGCGTCTTAAGGATGATCAAAGTATTTCTATTTTTACTTATTTTATGCTGTTTTGAGCTGAATTTCAAAACGCTGTGAAAGAAACACTTTCATATTGAATGCATGCTGGGTTGCTTATCCTTTAAAGTTTTTCACTCAAACAAGCCACTGCTGTCTCTTCCACTCTGCCTTTTGTCCTGTCAAGGCCATCCGGTACTATCACTGGATAATTTGTTGCTGAATTCTTCCTCATTTTTCAGTGAAAGATGAACTCATCCCATGTCACACTTCTAACCAGCTAACCTGTCTTTTCCTGTTGACTCTCTAGTGAGTCTGTTGGTGTCTGCATTTGGATGAACGGCGCTGCCGTTGAGACAGATCGTAATGAGTTATGGCCACTGCAGCGCCGTACACATCACAGCTAATGAAGCCAGACTGTGTCTTCTGCAGGATTACGGATACATCACTTTGTCAAGCTCTCTGCCTTTGTGTCTTTAACACACACCAGCACATTAGTGTATTCCTTACACTGTATACCAAAGTTGGACAAAACCACATTGACACCATCCATTCATTTGTGAAGTCCTGTTTTGTGGCCTTGATCTTAATATTTTAATAGATTTTTTTTTCTTTTCTTTTTTTTTTTTTTTTTTTGAATTGAG
>VVHJ01035617.1:15062-26601 GCA_015107715.1 Tylochromis polylepis
GTTGGTAAAGTGTCTATTTACCTTGTGAAGTTGGGCATTTAAGGTTTTGCACAGCGTGGGGTTATATGCGAACTAACTTACTTTGGGGGCATGAACAGATTGAAAAGATAGAAGTAGCTTCCAGATCTGAAAAGTGATGTCAGCCGTCAAAATGCTTTGACCTTGCATTGTTTTTCATATCCACCAGGAGGCCCTATAAGTTCAGTCACTCTTTTCAGGTCTTAGTTAAAAAAAAAATTAACCAATTAACTTCAACATTTTGCCTATTTTGGTCATTCTAAGCATGAGAAAGGAAGATTATCCAGGATATGCTCATTAGATAACAAATTGTTCACCAGTGACCATGCGGTTTCACAGTCAGATTAACCGCTCACTTGTCATACCTGCTTTCAAATCCCTAAGATGGCAACATGAAAATCACACAGCTCAAAGCTCAATAATGGGACTTTACAAATCAAAGGGTGACTGCAGCCATCTGTGTGTTTTAGAGCCAGTCTCTTGTGGTCATTGGAGGAACTGCAGTTTTTGGGACTGTTGTCCAAATAAGTTAAGCTGTTTAACATTAAATATGTTGCACATGTAACCAGAAGGACCATATTAACATAACTCAAACTCCTGCTGCTGTTGAAAGATGTAAATTTTCTGTTACTACCTTTGTGTGTCTTAAACTAAGCATTTTCAACATTGTTTAAAACTTGAATTGAACATGCTGACATACTGTTTTCTTTTTTCTTAACACCATTTGCTGACCTGTTGACAGTAGAGGTTGGCGGATCGATCCAAATATCGATAGTTTCAATACCAACAATGATATTGGTATCAGATCGATGCTAGCGCAATAGGATCGATACTGTGTTTCTATCCCCAAAGTTCAGTATGTAGCCCATGAACTGTGATAAATACATATATTTCTTTAGAAAACACTATGAAAAATGTCTGAACCTTTTTGTGTTGACTGTCACGTCACATTTTTTTTATAGCCTATAGCATAAAGTGCTTTAGAGACAGGTACAGTTACATTCCAGCTCTCCAAAAACCCCAGTTTCAAAATAAAAAGACAAGCCGAAAGATGTTTTTTGTTGTGTTAGCTAATTATTGTGAAAAGTAAAAATCACAGGGATTTAATGGTTGTTAAAATGTGTTCAGAATTCATAAATCATGACACACAGCTCTAACCTACACAAGCTGCCTTTACAGGTTAAAAGTATTTTAATGAGCAGAACATTGAACAGCGTCATTCCTCTGTCCTTCTGTACTGTAGGCTGGGTGACTTTCGGCTTTCTCCTGAACGTACAGATTAGTATCCAGACTTTATGAGTTACAACTGACCACTATATACCTGCATTAAAGTTTATTTAGATAGTTTTTTTTTTTTGTAACTGATAATGGGAAAGAAGTTAATGCATAACCTGCATAAAGCATTTATAAAAGCATTTATATTTTATAAATCGTTTTATAAAAGTAAATATAGTTCCTGAGTTCATTTCCACCATCAGGCCGGGGTCTTTCTGTGTGGAGTTTGCATGTTCTCCCCGTGTTTGCATGGGCTCTCTCCGGGTACTCCGGCTTCCTCCCACAGTCCAAAGACATGCAGTTAGTGGGGATAGGTTAATTGGAAACTCTAAATCGCCCAGAGGTGTGAATGCAGGTGTGAATGTGAGTGCGAATGGTCGTCTGTGTCTATGTGTTAGCCCTGTGACAGACTGGCGACCTGTCCAGGGTGTACCCTGCCTCTCGCCCTAAGACAGCTGGGATAGGGCCCAGCACCCCTGCGACCCTGAAAAGGATAAGCGGTAGAGAATGGATGGATTTATAAAAGTTGTGAATATATCTATGTAATACAAGGATTACTCCTTAAACTGAGTGAAACATTGACATAAATGTGTTTTGTGAGGTTGCAGTGCAGAGCTACTCAGTAGTGTAATTCAGGTCTCCAAGGATTTCTTCTCATTTTCTCTGTTCACAAACAGCCAATTTCTCAACATAGATTCCTTCATGAAACCTGCCATCAGCTCTTACAATCAGGCATGTCACACATACAAAGCCTGTGTGACGCATCATCCTTCAGTCTGATTAATCAAGGCTCACAAACATTGTACTTTGTTTGCAAAGGGTTTAAGTGGTCTTCGGTGTTCTTTTTACTTGTAACAACTGAAAGAAAGACGTGAAATGAAATAAAATATAGCTGAATAGATGATAAAAGAAGCTAACTGAAGTGTACCTTTACTGTGTCACACTGTCACTGTCTAAGATATTTGTTGTTTCCTCCCTTTACCTTCTCTTATTACTTGCTTTTTGATAGAAGTTGTCATCCTGGATGCAGTTGGCCTCTAAAAGCCTGCTGTGTGCTGCTCACCAGAGTCATCATCTCTCTTACAGGCGCCGGTGAAATGAGCGTGTCCTGTCAAACTCAAGATGAAGCACCAGAACAAAGACCTTGTCACCCTTCTTCCTCCGGCTTCTCCTGTTCCTCTATTAAAGCCAGGGGAAAAAAAAAAAGTTTTTGTTTCAAATCCTCAAACGCAACCCCAGTCTACAGATGTTTTGCTGTATTGGTAGCCCATTTGAACAGTGAAGTCTGAGGATAATACGGAGGCGCTTTACAGCAAATTGTCTATCACCTCGACACTCGCCACTGTTGCTTTGTGGGAATTTGTGTAATAATGTAATGTAACAGTACTTATAGAAACAGTAGTAGGAGTAATAATGTAATGACAGTAGTATTGAATCATGTATTGGTTAGCCTAGTAACAGTAGCAGCTACTGCTGCAGTAGCTGTGTGTCAGAGGATGAGAATTAAAATGTTTGGTTTTCTGTTAATTTTTTTTTTCGTTTTAGGTCTAATGACTAAATACTATTGGAGCAATACTGCATTAGTATGGATGACCTTTAAAATTAAGCTTGACTTTTAAATGACATTTGCTGGTTTTGATTTATTATGGTCCAAAATAATCTATTACTACATTTCTTTGCTATAATTTAGACTCTGGTTTTCATTAGGAAAAACATTAAGGCTGTTGATAAACTGATGACTCATTAATTAAATTCCTTGCCACCTAGTGACTTCTACAGATTCATTAATTGATCAGATTTGGCATCAGTGTTGGACATGCATCCTGATCCTCAAAATACTTCTTAAAACAAATATCAAGGCAGAGGTGCTAAAACTACAGTGCCTTTAATGACCACTGGGGACTGACTTCAAATAGCAAAACAGTCCCTATAGACCCTAATTTCTTTAGATTTTGCTATATTTTTGCTCTTTTGCTATATATGCTATATTCTATTGACCCATCTGCAAATATGCATAGAAATACAGTATGTGAGGCAAAAACAGAGTTTGTACAACTCTAACGGGTTTGAAAATCAATATTTGGCTTGACCACCATTATTTTTTTACCACATCCTATAGACGAGCTTTCACTGGCAGGGACCATATCCTCACTTAGATTCACGATGTTTCTTGATGGAGAATGCTGAATGGAGCAGAGATAGATTTAGGTTTCTGCGGTTTGGGCAAAGCTTCAGTGAGGACTGGCGGTGACTCCTGGGATGTGCTGATGAGAGACATGAGAACTGAGGAAAGGGAGAGAAGGTGGGGCACAAAAATGAGAACCAACAGGCTATAGTGCAGGAAGGTTTATAAAGTCAGCTGTAAGGTATCACCAGCAATACAGCATAATACTTATGTTTTAGCACTTATACACATATATGGATAGAGCCAGTGCAGGCTAGTACAGATTAAATAATTTTACTGTTTTACTACTCTTTACGTTGAGTGCTTCCATCTTGGATTGCTGACTCGGGGCAAGTTGGTCTGCTCCGACTTTCCAAGTGGGAAATTCAAGTTGAGAGGGTGTTCCAGAAAAAAATTCCAATTGGTAACCTGGAATTTCCAACTTCTAACTTATTTAGGAACAAACTGATAGCCCAAAAGCAGTGGGTGATGTCATGAAAGCTACATCTACCTTAAATACAACGTGTGGCCAAGCTCCAAAAAGAATGGATTCTATAGTCATTGTGCAGCTCTAAAACACTATTAGACACTCTTAGTCCTCATTATTACTGAAACCTTTTGATTTGAACATGCAATTTACTCATCATTTGTGCAGTCTCTCCAGTGCGTAAGCTGTCCCACACTATTAACCTGCAACCTGTTTCCCATGTAGTCCTTGCTTTGACAGAGTTGAGGAAAAATGTTGCTGTAACTAGTCAGAAGCTTTGTCAACAACTCCTCGCACAGAGGGAAAAACAAAGTCTTTGGTTTAGAGACAGACGGGCAGCAAACTGGCAGTCATCACAGCTAGCTGTCCCACAGGAGGCTGCGGGGGGATGACAGAGATAATTATTTCCTAAGAGGTGCTGCTTTCCTCGTCTGTGTCAGTCTCACAGCCCTGTCCTCTGCGCTTGTGTTGCTAGACACACTCATGAAGCTCGTACTTCTAAACATTAGATGCGAACAAGCAGCAGTACTTTCGTCAGCATCATCAGAGAGAATGTGAAATACAAAGAACAGTATGGAGACACAGAAACAATTCCCAAGGTATAAATTTATTATCACATAGTCTTGATATTTATAGAAGCAACACAAGTATCTCGGTACATTTCTGAAGAAAAGCTCTGTGGTCAAAAGCGGTACCACTACTTGATATTTTTTAACTGAATGGGCTCTTTTCTCGTGTTCTTTGTGCAGATATTCCTTTTGTTACTTACTTCATTGTGGGCACTTATTTGATATCCTCTGACTTCTCGACACTAATCAGCGAGATGGTGATATTAAACTACACAAATGATTTTTTATTCATGCAGTTTCTCATACAGGCGGCATAGTGAGCTTTGATTTCCTCTCTGATATACATTCAAATGATAATTTCATTTCCTCAAAGGATTCATTTATCTCTAAATTTGAGATGAAAGCAATCAAAACAACTGTTTCGTCGAATTTCTTAAATATATTTATGAGGATGTAGACTAATCTGATTTACCGTAACATGTACTTTATGAAGTGTTTGAAAGCCACCCAGGGGGACAGGATATATCCGGCTGCTATTAAATATACATATGAAGAAAGGAGAAGGAAAGAGGAGCATGTTTCAGAGCTAAATCGAGGCACGCTGTGGAGCTTGTAATTTTACAAGAACACGCTGTTGCTCCAAGATGTCACACTTTTATCCTGAACAACCACCCGAACTTCTGTGTAACACAACACACAAGCGGAACAAAAAGGAAATAACACTTTAATCAAACAGATTTTCCTTTTAAATTCAATGTGTGTTTTTTTTTTTTTAATGTATAAAGTCTCCTTTTCTTGCACCACTGCATCCTCTCACATGTTGCTGCAAAACCTTTGCGTTTATTTAATTGTGGCTTGTGAGTATTTGTGACATGCCCGTGGGGTCAGCATGTTGAATTATCATAGTAACCAGGCATGGCAGAACAAAGTTATTTTTAATTCCAGAAACACAACCTCGATGTTGCTTTATTTGCTTCTCGGCAGGTGGCAGTTAGGAGGTCGTCTGCAGCGAATATGCAAAAACAAATGCCAGGATGGTTACAGCTTGGTTAAAGGAACTATTTTTGGGAATGCCATGCTGTCAAAATATGTTTGGTGTCCTTTTGAAAATAATAACAGAATAGCAAAGTCATTTTATTTAAATGTAAACACGGCAAAGCTCAAGATTGGAATGCACTGATTTACCAGATTTCCCTCCAACCTTTGGACGGCTCTTTAGTTGCTTACTTTAGAGTCGTCCGCAGTGCAGAAGTGTTATTGCAATTCATCGACAGTGCTTTGATGTCAGTGGAGGAGGTGCTCTTACCCATGGGGACTGTGTTGCTCCACCTAAAGGTTTCTGCTGAAGTTTAGTCAGGCAACATCTTTGTCCACCTCATAGTTGTCTTTTTGCCATCTTTAGAAACTCTTGTGAGATTTTGGCCGTGTGCTGTGGATCATTATCATGCTGGAATTTTCCTCTTCAGCCGAGCTTCTGGAATCTCTGAGTCATTTTCTCAGCCAGTATTTTGGTATATCAGCAGACATTCATGGTGTTAAGTGTAAATGTCATCCCCCCCGATCCACAGCTGCTCTAATGGAGCACCGTAACACAGCATCTAATTGCTCCATCTGACCAAAACAAACAAACAGAAAAAAGCGAGCTTCTTTTTGTGTACTGTGAGTTTAACCCTGTGATGAAACCCCACCCTAACTCTATGCTTTGGAGAAAGACAGTTAGTTAGATTATTAATTTTTTGCCCACTGCCAAAACGTGTGAGATCAATTTTCTGCAAAATAGTGTTAATTTTACCACCAAAGTTTAATTTAGTTTTAGCGTAGTCTTTTGACTGAAACATCATTTAGTTTTAGTCATAATTTAGACCAAATTATCTGAATTCTTTTAAATGACAAAATAGCATAAGGTTATAGTCGACTAAACCTGAAGCTGACTAAAATGTGAAGTGTGGTTTTTACCGGTGAAAGTTGCTCCACGCGGTTTACATAGTGTCTTATTTTCTTTGGCATCAAATGCGAAATGCATCCATGTGTCTGCTCTTCTCTTCTCCCCAAGTGTTGACATTTTGTTGTGTTTTCATGAGAAACAGGGAGCATGGGAGCCAGATGTACCGTTTCTCGGGAGGAGAACAAATGTGTGCATCTAACCTTGCTGCATGAGAAGATTACTTCTGATTGGATCACTTCCAAACTTGTTCCGCCTTTCAAGACATCGTTATTTAGTTCTGATTGGATCTCATCTCTCCAGAATATTTGCATCTCGTTTTTATTCATTCATAAAAGTTTTTGTTGTCTTGTTTTCATTAAAAAAAGGCAGTTGATGAAAACTATGACTAAAATCATTAGTCAATGAAATTAACACTGCTACGAATCAAAAATTACATTTTCTGATAGCATAGTGTTTGTCAAGGTTAGTGAAGACTGAGGACTCCAAATTCAGACTCTGAGGCAGGAAGGGATCAAACATAACTCTTTTTTTTTTTGAAGGTGAAACAAAATCCAAAGGAATACACAGGATTTCCCGGAAAACACTGAGAGGTAGGACCCAGGATGACACGGCAGCCAACTAAGACAAGCTGAGCGAATAAAAACCTGAGGTGGTGTGGGCAAAGGGGAGACACCTGGGAATTACGCACAGCTCACCTAAAGTAACAAGACACAGGTGGTAACTATAAACAAGGGAACATGACTAACAAAATAATGCAGGGAGAAGAAAACAAGGGAACATCAGTGACAGAGGTTAAACTCATACATTGAGAAAAATGGGAAGGCAGGGTAAACTGAAAGAAGTAATATGATAAATACAGCAGTAACTGTAACAGAAGATACCATAAACAACGTAAGAAAGAAACAGAAAACAATAAATTATCAATAGAACTCAAGAGTCCAAAGAAAACCTAAAATGGTAGGCCAATAAAACCTCAACCCATGACAGCGTTAAGGTTATGGTCATCAGTCATTTGGCCTCACAGGGTTAATTTTGTAGGGTTTTGTACCAAAGAGCAAGCAGCATGATAACCCGCGTGTCAAGTTTGAAGCACTCACCCCGTCTGTTTATGAGCTTGATTGTGCGAGTGGTCCAAGGTGGAGAATAGCCGCTGCAGCTCTGATTGGTGCCGCTATGCTCGTTCTATACATCCTGATTACAATTTCCACTGATTTTTAGTTGGCCACAAGTCTTCCCGAGTGCTTTTTCATCTTTGTGAAGTCTCAAAATCAGATTTTTCTATTTCCTTCGGCAATTACTTTCAATGCAGAAGCCATGACACAGACATGCAGCCCCGGGGTCCTGTATTAAGCTGGCCCATAGACTTCACAGACTATTTTTGAGCCATGTGTAGCCATTCAGCCTTACTGGAAATGACAAGCGCTCTTAATTTTATTGCATTAAGTTTCTTTCTCTGGGCCTCTGTTTTAAATATATTTTTAAAAGTGTTTGTTTTTGATTGTTGATCAGAAGAAATTTTTTTCCACTTGTCGCCTCAGAATTATACCAGGTCTCAGTCATGACGTTGCACCGGGTTGTCCTCACTCCTAGTGTATACTGTAAATGTGCCTGCAACTATTCTGACTGCTTTACTCCTTGTTTTTTTTTTTGAGAAAACATTAGAGTCTCATTCACATCGAGTTCATTTTAAGATTCTCTTCAGCTGCTCTCCGAGCCCTGTCAGCTCTCCGTGTCAGTGAAGGCTAATGGCAGATGGACAGATGGACGACTCCATCCATATTCATTCACAGGATACCTCATGTCTCACATGTGAAGATCTGTCTGTCAGCAAGCAGCATGCGTCAGTGAGTCAATGGAAAGGTGAAGAGAAAAAAAAGGAATGTTTGAATATCCGGACATGAACAACGAGTCCAAAATAGTCACTGAAGGAGAAAAAATGAGGGATATTAACAATTTAGGTGTCAAAATGGCTGACAGGTGGATGGCAGCAGGCAGGAAATCACTCTTTGCCAGATTTACAAATCTTTTGGCTTTGTTGAGCAGAAAGATTCATGACAGCTCTCTTTTCTTACCCTTTTTTCCCCTGCTGTTTTAGTCTGTCTTTTCGATTTATAAACTTACTAACACGCTACACTGGGAGACTCGCAATGGCTCATGGAAGAAGGGTTAATTTGAGACAACTTTCATTAAGGATTGCTTTACATACCTTGATATTTTGTTAAGAAGCTTTTCTTAAATGTTTTCTTGATGCATGCTCAATCATTCAGGTAATGAAATCCCAAAAAGTAGATTCCGGATGAAAAGAATCTACTTTTTGGGATTTCTTAAATGCTATTTCTGTGCCAGCGATGGGTCATGTTGCAGCAGACCGGAGAAACTGCTGCTGGGAATTGTACTGTGAGAGGAGTAAACAAAATCATGGACTTTTAATTCTGTGGGAGGATGTTCAAATTATTGCAATGCCAACGGTGGCTGTTTAATCCAGACGACAGTCGAGACTCATTGTGCGGGTAAAAACAGATGAAAGTAGACACGGTTTGATTGTAGAGCTCAGTGTGTTCTAGAGAGTCTCTCTGTACTGAAATAATGATTTGTTAGAAAGCAAAGTGGAACTTCACTGCTGAATTAACACTAATGATAGGAATGGAGTAACTTAAAGGTGCACAGTATATATTTAAACATGTGCAGTCCCCCATTGATTGGGTGTGGCAGTATTTCCCTGTTAAATCATGATCAAGACAGTGTTTCATGTTTCATGTTGTGGCTCACACAGTGTACAGTGCCTCTGTATCAGTGTTTGGAGTCTCACCTTTGAACGCTACGGTAACACTCGGGAACAACAACAGTTGGAGACTGCAGTTGCTGTCTCCAACAACTGGAGAGCTCTGTGGGTTAATCTTGCACTCAGCTGCTGTCTTCAAAGAAACTTTGGTGTGTCAATATGGCAATAAAATGCCAATAATACTGAGTCAGTCTGCAATCAGTTTAAGACTGAATTGGTTTAAGTTGGAAATTACACTGTCTGTTTGTGACATCACTAATTAACTCTAATTACTAATTAACTAATTAACTTTTGACAAAGTGTCAAAAGTAACGCAGAAATTCACAGATCTGAAACTGAAATTCCTCCATAAATAGTGATATAGTTGCTGCAGGACAGCAGTTTAACTGGCAAATGACATGGGTATTTGGCAACGTTTCCTTTATAAAGGATTCAACCAGTTGGCAGTCAGTTTAGTTGTGTATTCTGAAGCAAAGAAACACGTTGCAGAGGAATTGCTTTAATAGGTGTATATTTACTCAGACTAATGTTGGCAATCTGTCAGTAATTAGAATATAATATGCCATAACATGATATAAGCGTAGCCTTGTCTCCCTTCTTTGTGTTTTTTTAATCACTCTGTCCTTGTGTGAAGAAGTCCAATACATTCCTGATGAAAATACATGTTGCCAGATTTCAAGGATGAAGACAAGTTTTCTGTAGGATATTTAATGTCAGAGGAGAGCTTTAACTGCATATCTGGGTGCAGTATATAGCAATACACTTTTTATTGTCCTTTTTAAATGTTTTTTATGCACAAAATAACATGTTGACATTACCACATAACATAAACATAAACCACTCAGAGGCATTTTATGAGCATCATAACAGCATCCTGTTGAAGGGGGCGTGAGCTGTTATGCTTGAAGACATAAAGTAAGACTTATCATTGTCTTAAACAAAACATTGTTGCAAAGCGTGTTATTTCATGAGAGTTGGGTGGAGGACTGTGGTCTGTAGTCACACTGACACTGTTTTTCTTCACATTACAAATTTAATCGTTTATTTATGAGACTTCAGAGAGGTCACACATAAAATGTTGCGCAGTCAAACTGAATTACTCACTGTGGTTCACTATTATATAATATATTATTATATCATTATTATTAACATTACCTTTTATTGGTTGAAGTGAACTGGTTATTGAAAATATAGTAGATGCAGTCTTTATATACTGAGTGATAAATCAGAATTTGTGCATGTAGCGCTCCATGCCTGGTTGGTCTGGAAGAAGGAAGGCATGTTATCAGTTTCACCAGTAGAATACCAATCACCCAACTCCACTGAGCAAAGGTCAGCAGTGGTAGTAACATGACGCAGACCATTAGTCTCTTCAACTTTCCACATTTTACATTAAGAGCCTTCTACCTTTGTTGTGTTTGTAGAGGGCAGAAAACCAGCTAAATGAATGCACCATTTAAGCAGATAACCAGACTGAACTGAATTTGTACTGACTGTACAAAGTTTTGCTGCATAGCTAAATAATAAAAATGGAAAACATGTCAGGCAGAGTTTTGGATAAATGTGTGTAAAGTGATGCACAGGAATGTGTTATGCAGTCATAAAAACCTACAAACTTGTATCTGAATAGTTCAACACAAGTTAACTCAAACTAAAGCAGAGTTTATTTTTGCTTTTCATGCACAGTGGCTTATCTATGCTACAAAAGGCACGACTATCCAAATATGTGACAAACTTTGTATGTTTGTCAAAATTAAACGTTTCAGATTATCAAACAAATTAAAATATTAGACAAAGATAACACAAGTAAACACAAAATACAGTTTCTAAATTGATGTGTTTATTATTAAGGGGGAAAAAAATCCAAACCTTAAAAAAGTGATTGCTCTAACCCTAATGACCGGTTGGGCTACCCTTAGCAGCAAAAACTGCAATCAAGTGGCAATGAGTCTTTTACAGTGGTGTGAAGGAATAGTGCCCCACTCATCTTTGCAGAATTGCTGTAATTCAGCCACAATGGAGGATTTTTTTTTTTTTAACCATAAACTGACTTTTTAAGGTCATGCAACAGCATCTCAATTGGATTCAGGTCAGGACATTGACTAGGCCACTCCAAAGTTTTCATTTTGTTTTTCTTAAGCTATTCAGAGGTGGACTTGCTAGTGTGTTTTTAGATCAATGTCCTGCTGCAGGACCCAAGTGTGCTTCAGCTTGAGGTCACGAACAAAAGGCTGGACATTCTCCTTCAGGATGTTTTGCTCGATGGCGGAATTCATGTTTCCATTTACCACAGCAAGTC
>VVHJ01035618.1:0-13494 GCA_015107715.1 Tylochromis polylepis
ACCTATTGTCTGTATGATCAACTCGGTCACCTATAACATCTCCAAGTTTCTGGCTTCAATCCTCAACCCGTTGGTAGGCAGCTCTGAACACCACATCCAGAACACCTTGGATTTTATTGAGAAGGTGAGAGATGTCATTATGGAGGCAGATGAAACGATGGTCTCGTACGATGTTACATCTCTCTTCACTTGCATCCCAGTCACGGAAGTGTTGGAGGTAGTTCGTAAGAGATTACAGGATGACCCCAACCTCAGCAACAGGACCACTCTCAGCACTGACCAAGTGTGTTTGCTCTTGGAACTGTGTCTTAATTCCACCTATTTCACATACAAGGGTCAGTACTACAGGCAGGTTCTTTTTACCACTTTAAAAATTCAAGGTGAATATCCAGTTTGCTGTATTGTAAATCCTGCAATTTTGTTGTTGTTGTTTTAAATGAATTCTCTAATCTCCTCTCATCAGTTATTGTTAATTTTCATAAAATCATCTTGGACTGTAACTTTAATTTACATACTGATGATCCCTCTAACTGCACTGCTAGGTTTTCTGCTCTCTTTTCTTGCTTTAATGCATCAACAGCTAATTTTTCAGATATCAATGACATAGTTAACTGATTTATAGATATATATCCTCATCAATTCTGGTTCGTGTCGCACCGTTAAAAGTCAGATTAATCCCAGTTACCAATTCCTCCCCCTGGATCAGTGATCATATGTGCCACCAAAGAAGAGGGGAAACACAGAGATTGCTCTTTTTCCATATACATTCAGCTTTTCTGCACTATCTCTATATGAGGGAGTTATTAGTCACACTCAGCCGACTCATAAAAGATGTGAGAACATCTTATTTTACTTGTTTGGATTATTTTTGTTATTGCTAATCAAAGTTTTTATTTGCTACCATCAGCAAACTTTTTAATCTCCCTCAGTCTGCCATTACTCCCATGTCTTCCAATGACTGAATATTTTTTAGATCCCTTTACTGGCAAGATCAACAGCATCAGGTCACAGCTAAAGTCTGTACCTCTTCAACCATCCCAAGTATCTCACCCAGTTCTGTTGAGTTCAAACCAATCAAGAGATCTTTTGTACAGTATTATCCATTCTTTTTGCCAGAATGGATCATTTATAATCCGTGTTCAGGTATACCAAGTGAGGGTAGCTCTAAAGGGTGTGTTTGGTGGTCTTTGCTTGTTGGGAATAAAGGGATCTCTAATCTAGTGAGTAGTATTTTCTGCTTATTTTTTTTCTTAGTCTCCAATCTCCAAGAGTTTTGATCCTTTTGAGTGTGCTTGATAATGTAATTTTTTTTCTCCATCTGATTCTTTTCTCCAATTATTTTTTTTTGTTCTTCTGATTTGTTTTGCAATACGATGATCATTCCTAACCGTGTGCTCTTGTTCTACATCTACATCCTCTGGCTCTTGGCTTGGAGTATTGTAAACTACCGTGCCAGTGTCATAAACACGCACATGTTGTTCAATTGGTTCTGGAAGTGTAGTCCAGCAATCTTCAATGCCTTTTTAATAGGTGCATATTCTCGTCTCCTGTCCTGTACTTCTGTGGTGTAATCGTGATTAAAATACACCCGCTCGTTTTCGGCCCTTATCTTCTTGGTCCAAGCCCCATGGAGGACTCTTGTTGACTGCATATTTGAATTGCACTCGTTGCACTCGCTCTATTCCCAGGTCACACTCTTGGTTCAGTCCTGTATTTTCAGCCAGCTCTGACTTTATCAGGTTTTCTGAAAAAATTTACAGCAGAGTTGCCTTCTGCATCTGTTAGAATACCATAAATTCTGATATTAAGATGGGAGAGCCCTTCAAGATCAGACACTCTGTTCTCCAGTGCCCTTTGGCTTCTATGTAGCTGTGAAAGTGTCCTTTACTCCAATTCACAGTAGTTCAATTCCTTGGAATTGTTAGTCTGCCACTTATCAGTTCCACTTGCGCTTGCACTACAGTCGGCTGATTTCAGTTTGTGTGCCGGTGTATGAAATTAGAGGGGCAGTCTATAGTCTACAGCGTGGATATGGATATTACTTTTATTTTTATTGGTCAAAAGGACAAGAGTGGAAAGTGGAAACCGCATCCAGGACAGAAACAACTGCATTATGCTGATTCCACAACTTTGGCTCTTTGCAAGCACCTGCACAGACCCAGAGTGATGTTAAAGCTGAGTGAATGCAGACCCCCAGCCCAGCAGCCAGACCCTGAACTTCCACGGTGCCAAAAGCAGTGATGAGCAGTCAGCGTTTTTACCTGTTCATGTTTCTACAGTAGAATCACTGCAACGATCACTTTGAAGTCTCTTTGTGCTGGTTTTCAGCTTTGATTTGTGCTTTTTTTTTCATACCTAAAATACCAAGAGAAAGATCATATACGTGTCCTCTTTTAGGATAGGGACTTGTGTTGGTGTGTGGGACTGTAGCCTATAGGTTTGTATTGTTAAATGGTAATTATGAGACGATGCATTTCATTTCATTTTACTGAGAAATTCAAAAGTAATGCATAGAGGTAGTGTAACAAATGGCCTTCTCCTTGGAGTATTTAAGTAATGTACTGCATTAGTGTTCTGTGTATTATGTGTAATAGGTGACTTTTTTTGAGTAACGACCCCAACATTGATCACAACAAAGAAGAGAAATGCCTCCAACACGCACAAATATTTGACCACACAGCAGGCAGTTAATTTGCACAAATATAATGTCTTTGATATTCTGCTTAACGATGGTGGTGGCTCTCAAAGCAGAGCCAATGAGAATCAATAATGGAAGTGGTCAGGAGTCAAAGTGATAAGTAATATAGATAATGGAATTGGGATCACTAAATTCTTATCAATTTGCAGCCCTAACTCTAATATTCCACTGCTCTGTACTGATCATGTGCCCCTCTGTTTTTCCAATTTGTTTTTTGATTCCTTCAATATGATGCATAGTTTCTTGTATTGTTCAGTTTAACTCGGCTGTCAGTTTTTCCATTTGTTTTCTTAAGTCTTCACAAAACTAACTGCAGAATTGAACTAGGTCTTTTTTAAGTTCAGAAATCACGATGCCACAGTTTCCTTCAGTCTCTCTCGAATTATTTAGTACGGTGTCATTTTCTTTACAACTGCCACGTTGGGCCTTCGCCGCCATGGAAGTGGAGGCTGTAAAAGGCATTGTCCTGATGGTGACAAATGTTGCCTTAAAACTTGTATTTTGTTGACAAATGTGCAAGTTTCCTATGACACGCACACTAATGACTCTATCTTGGTCATCGGCAAACTGGACTCCACGGCGGCCGTCGAAGGTCCTGCACATTACTGCATCGATCACAACGTTGAAGAGCAGAGGGGATACCACATCACCTTTGCTGACGCTGGTTCTGCATTACATCTTCTTCTTCTTCTTCTTCTTCTTCTTTTTTTTTCTTCGTCTTTTAGCAGCCATGATGTATAGTTGCATTCATTCTCAACAGTGAGTCTCTTTTCCTTACAGTGTGCTGTCTGGTGCTCCAAAGTCCAGTGATTTGTGAGTCAGCTGGCACCCAGTGGGGGCTTTGTCCATCCATGTGTCAGGTCATAATCAGCTGTCAGGATGACTGCGCAGTTCAGTAGCTGCTTATCAGAGGAAGTACTTGTCTAGGCCAAAAGATTAGTCACACCCAAGCTGTTATCTGAAGAGCTGTTACAATGACATCTCTTCATAGGGGACGTACAACGCAGCACCTCCACTCCAAATCCTGTGTAAAGCTGGATTTGGAAACAGAAGGGTTTAAAAAAAAACCCACACACACAAAAACCCTTCTCTGTGTGGTTGCTGTGGTATAGTTTCTGTTTTCCCAGCACTGTCACGGAATGGGAGGGTTTGTTTTAAGCTTCCTTTCCAGATTATGAGCGAAGGCAAGAGAACATGCCATCCAGAATGTCCTCCTCTCCTTGACAGACTAACTGGCCTGTTTTCTGTCAGAACTGCAGTACTTTAGAAGAGAAGCTGGGAAAAGCTTTGCCAGTTTCCAGGTCACATGTCTAACGGTTGTCTGCTCTTTACCACCCAGTGCGTGCTGACAACGGGCAACCCCTTGACTTGTAGACTGTTTCTTCAGAAGTACTTTTGGTTCTGCGTGTTGCTGTTGATCCACTGTCATACTGTTGCTGAAAGAATTTTTCACTAATTAAATCGTATTTTAAATAGGGTTGCAACAATTCATCAGTTAATTCAAACAATTTGATTATAAAAAATCCTCCATACAAATTGTTTGCTTCGATGCTTCACTTAATACATGGCTCTGCTCGAGTGTTTCACCCACGTTTGCGACTGAAAACAGACCTGCGATACAAACGTGTTTAGGAGCAACGTACGAATAAAAAGTTTGACAACATTAAGCCCGCTCAGCCCACACACACCGCGAAGAGCAAAGAGGCGGGGCCATTCCTGAGATGGTGAGCTCAGGTTGACTGAAAGAAAACATGTTTCTAACGTTCAGAACAGCAGCGCCGTTCCTGTGATCACCATTAAAACCTTTACTGGGAAAAAGTGAGTGAGAGTCCTTCATCAAAGCCCCTCATCAACAAACTCCGACGTGAAGAGAAGTAAACTTTTGCAGCTGCTCCATCCACTGCCATTCGTTTTACACAGCGAAAAATCTTCAGTAAGCCTCCAGAAGTTATATTAAAACGTGCAGATGAACTGTGAACTTAGTCTGATACTATGTTTAACTTATACAGCTTGTGTTCACACACTTGTACACACATCTGTGTTGCAAGTGTTGGTTATATGTGTAGATGTGACATGAAACTACAGCAAGGCAGCTTCAGTTTACTATGAATCTCATAATATTTACATTATTTTAATACACCAGTAGGGTGATAACATAAAGATCACCTCCATTGTCATCTAGATTTATACTAGATGATGAAAGGAGTGCAGCTCCAATAACAAAATGTATACTTGAGAAAATGAATTGTTGGTGCTCACAAAGCAGGAGATGAATATACAAAGTTACTACAGTGTTATGAACTGCAAATGTCAAGAAATGGAGTGAGAAGCAAGAAATTCAAAGAGAGCCACACGGTACAGAGCAAGCCTGGTAGCGGCAGGAAGCAAAAGATTTCAAAGACACTGGGAAGCAAGAATTGTCTTCCAAGACAGCAGTGGATGACTTGGAGACAGAAGGGAGAGGCGTACGTCCCAAAAAACCCCATTCTTCAAATATATCTGGAGTCCAATCAAAGTGGAAGGAATCATGAATCCCTTTCAAAATCTGTGGGGTGAACTGAAGGTCCAGCTTGAGAGATTCACTCATTCACAGAAGCACTTTTTTTCTACGCTTAAGTGCTTTCTATCTAATATTCACACTAATGTCATTGAATATCTTGCCCAAGGATATTTGGCCTGAAGACTGGAGCACCCAGTGATCAGAACGCCAACCTTATGACTGGTAGATGACTATTGGCACCGGGGTCTATCAGGTCTAATAATTTTGACCCCGGTAGTTTTTATAAAGTCATTATGTTTCTATGTGCAAAGTAAATTATATTATATGATATGGGGGGGGTGACTTCCTCAAACGCGGGCTCTCTACCAAAGACCTAGAAATGCCAAGAGCGGTCATTCTGACCCCGTCCTGTAACAACGCAGTAATGTCATATGAATAATTTCTTGAAAAAGTTGCGTTACGCCCCAGCATAGCGAAAAACCTTTGATCCCCTTGTAAGACTGGGCGATATATCGAGTTTTTATAAAATATCGATATACTTTTATACGAGATATAAGCTGTGACAATATCCTTTATATCGATATAGTCTGTGTCGCCTTATAATTATACTTGTGGAGCCGCTAGTTTGCCTCTCTCGTCCACTTTTCTCTCCACACAACGTCGCGCTGCCCCGGCTCTCTCTCGGAGAGGGAGAGAGGTGGGGCCTCGCTTCACCTGCAGGCAGCGGCAAGATGGACATGGTAGCTGTCGACGAGGAGCTGGTTGGTAAAAAGAAAAACAACGGCTCTATTTGGAGATGGTTCAGATTCAAAGTGTCAGATGAGCAGCAGAATAATGTGTTCTGTAGAGAATGTCTAAAAAGGTTCGAGCACTACTAATCTTTTCACCATTTACAACAGCGCCATAAAGTGCAGTATGAAGGGTGTGAAACTGCGTGCTGTATCCCAGACCGCGAAGCCTCCTGCCCCAAAACAAACCATCTTACAAAACACATATACTTGTGCTGTGCTTTATGAGAGAAAACGTGAGGAGTAGGTGACGTTACTAAAGCAGTGGCCTATCATATCGCTAAAGACGTGGTCCCCATCCCATTTTTTGCACAAATGGAAACCTTTTTAAAGAGCGGGTCGCCTTTGTTATTATGCTCTGCATCTTTTTAGTTTACATTTTAACTGCACAATTGTGCTCTTTTTGTTATGCACGAAAACAGCATTGTTTTATTTCATTCATGGAGCATTATTATTTAATAAATGCTGATAATTTATTTCTGAGTAATTTTTTATGTACATCTGCTGCTGTATGTTAATAAAAGTGCCTGTGTGACACTGGGACACGTAGCTTTGACTAACAACTCTCTTTTTGTTCTTACTTTATGGGTTTAAAAAAATATCGAGTTATATATCGTATATGGAGATATGAATTTGGGTCCACGTCACCCAGCCCTACCCCCTTGGTTCATGCTGCCAAGGAAGGACCAGTGCTAGAGCAGGGCTTGTAGCTTCAACACAGAATATTTTCCTTTTGAGGTAGAAACGTCAGGGTGGGAAGGAAACACAACTAATTACCTGCCATGAAAATCCCCCCCAAAATATGGACCTCTTACCTGCCTCCCTAGCCTAAACAGGAGAAAAGGTTTCAAAAGAAAAACACTTCCCACCCCTACAGCTACCAGGTCTATTCTTTATAAAAATTATTATTTAAATATTATTTATATTTAAATAATAAATAAATAAATAAATATTATTTATAGTATTCTAGGTGCACAAAATTGATGACACATTAATACACAACTAAACACACACAGCCTTGTAGGAAGCAGGAAGTAGGTGGGATGCAGCCAGTCTAATTTATACTTATTTATGTATAAATTGTATAGTTATACATGCTTATTTATCTCCGACCAGTGGTCAGCTTCCACCTGGAACTTAGAAAAGCAAAAACACAGCAGAGAATACGAACGCCCAGGTGTGGAGGGGCAGTTACAATATATGACATTATGGCCTGGGCCATAACACTTAAGTTGTTTATCTTCATCAAATTTTTCAAATTTGAATTGAGGTTTAAAAAAACCCCCATTAGGGTTCTAATTATCTTTATGAATACATTATATAATTTCATTACAGATTGTAAAATTAAAATACACATCAGTCTATTCTTCCCTCAGAAATATGGATGGATGTCAGGATTCCTGACTGTACTTCAAAAGGAAACTTGTGGTGTGATGCACAGCTAGTAAACTGTTTGGATGCTCTTGGGAAGAAAGACTATTTTATTGCATAAAATATGCACTGGTCACATTTTGCAGACGTGAGCTGATTGCGCCGCTCGGTGCGTCCGACTTGACGAGGAAAAAATCCCACTTGTCGCTGTGGTGAAGAAGTGGTGCACCTGACTCCTGACTCACAATGGTTCTCCTCCAAACAGTCATTCACATTCATAAAGTGCTCCACAAACTCTAACGTTACAGCGAACAGCTGGATTTTCCTGTTTCACTTTAGCCAGCCAACAACAGGAGAACCACTTGATGCTTAAGACAGAGTAAAATGTGGACAGAAAATCCTTGATCTTATTTATTTAATTTTATTTTTAGCAAAAACCCATTGTTGCAGCCAGGGGCAGCACAAATGTGACCCCTTTAGACTGCTTTTTAGTTTCAGTATTCTTGTAATGTAAATCTATTAGCAGCAACCAGCTAACCAGCCTAGTGACATCATGCTTTGTACTGGCAAATGGTGTTGCTAAACATGTTCTAAAAACTTCTAATTTAAGCACTTGCTACTTAAACCTGGCTTCACAGATAGTTTAAATTAGCCTAAATATATGTAGTGTTTCATGTCTACTTTATTATCCTTTCACAGTGTAAAGTTGCCTTATGTATTCTAAGTAAAATCACAGTATAAATGAATTTGGCTTTTCTGTGTGTCTTTGTAAAGGTATGGTGTAACACCTGAGAACATCATCTTGTATGGTCAGAGCATCGGCACTGTGCCCACCATTGATCTGGCTGCTCGCTACGAATGTGCTGCTGTCATCCTACACTCACCACTAATGTCGGGTTTACGGGTGGCCTTCCCTGACACGCGCAAGACTTATTGCTTCGATGCCTTCCCGAGGTATGTCTTAAAGACACAATCACACACACACACACAAACACACATATCACAACGTGGGCAACCAGCAGTTTTATTGTAACACTGATGGGTTAAAGCTCTCTGATATGAAGGCACAAATGTAACTTTCTGTCAGGCAACTGCTTCAAGGTTAGTAGGAGGGGAAAGAGTAAAAGCAATAGAGAGAGGAAGGGGAAAAAAAACACTGAGCTCAAGTCCTTCCTGTTTCTGGAGCTGAAAACCTGGATGTTTCCTCATTCCCAGGGTTAACTGGGCTCTTTCTCTGTCATATTTGTATAAGCACTTTTTTTGATATGTATAAAAATAAACCAGTGACACTTAAACATGATTTATTATAGCTCTTATTAGAAGTTGAAATTTAAATTAACTTGTAGACTCCGTCTTACTTAGTTTTTATTGCACCCATAATATTAAGAAATGGCTGATGCATATATTAATTACCAGAAGTAAATTTCTATGAAACAGTTGCTCATATATTTGAAGGAGCAAAAGTCGGCATGAAGACAAAATGTAAAACACGGCAATAAAAGGAAGCACAGAGATATTTGGCCTGGAGTCATGCAGCAACAGATGTGGCTGCAAGGTCACATGTGGTTGCCTCTGTAGCAGAGGCTGGAACGTAAACAAAATTCAAGCTGGCATGTAAAAACTTGGTGTTGGTCTATGGGGAATGGCATTTGTAAAAAGCCGCAGCAACAAATGAAATATTCATTATGTTTTTTGTTGGGTTTATTTTTTGTTTTAGTTTGTTCATGGCCTGTCCTGTAGCAATCAGAATTATTGTCTGAAGGCCAAGAAGAATGCCCAACAGATTTACTTTCCCAAGTGGATCATTATGGTTTTCGCCATACTGGTCCACTTGATTGTCATAGGGTGTACTCACACTAGGCACGGTTGCTGTGAACCGGGCCCGAGTACGATTGTCCCCCCCCTCCCCACTCGCCCTGTGGCCTGCACTCACACTAGGGTTTCAGCATTCTTGCCGGAGCACGCTTACGTCATTATGGTGTGACGGTTTCAGGATAAACAGGAAGAGCGGCGCTCTCGCTGAATGCAATGGAGTCCATCGCTCTGGTTACTTTGTGGATAGTAATTTTGAGTCGTTTGGTCCTCAGTGGTCCACAGCCTGTTGCTAAACAGCTCTATCGCTTCTGTGGCATGAAAATTTTCACACAATCGTGCTGCTCATACGAGGAGGTTAGTTTTGGAGCATCGCAAAAACGTGACATCACGAGTCCTGTTCCATGCTCCAGCACGGTTAGCGCTCACACTACATGTGAACCGAGTCCAAGTTAACCGTGCCCTGGCATACCTCTTCCAAGCAGGTCTTGGACGGCTAAACGTACCGTGCCCGGGCACGGTTAGGAGCACTCACTGGTCAAACGAACCGTGCTTTGGTGGTCAAACGCACTCGGGCACAGTTCATGCTGCCTAGTGTGAGTACACCCTTAGTTTATTATTTATTTATGTACTTATTTATTGTATTCTTTTTTACTTTTAAGTTATTACAATTGAAACAGACAGGACCGGGGGATAGGAAAGGGAAAGACGAGGAAAAGAGAAGTTGGGAAGAGGGTCAACAGAAGGAGAGAGAAAGAAAAATGGAGAAGAGACGAAGAGAAAGGGCAGCCATAGGCCTGCCCCCCAGGACATGAAGCAGGCATGGAGGAGATCCAGGCCCCAGACATCTAGAGGCCCCCCAGAGCACAAGAGCCCAAGGAGGACCACTGGAGGGGCAGTTGCACCACCCACCTAGAAAAGAGCTGAGGAGAGCCTCAGATGGGTGGGGGGTGGGGGTCACCCAGCAGCCACGGTGCGGAAGCTACAGGGGGCCGCGGCAACGAGCCCGCAGGCTCCCCCGGCAACAGACTACGCCAGAGCGGGCCGAGCCCCAGACCCGAGATCCGAGGGCCCTCCGCACCCTGGCCAGACCGAGCCATGGGGGCCAGGCCCCGCCAAGCAAACGCTGGGAGTGAGCCAGTACGTACCCAAGTATCCAGCCTCAGACACAGAGAACCACCAATGCACTGACGGGTGGAGGCATCAGGCACCGGCAGGCAGTGTGGTGGGGGGGGCCTGAGATGTTCTGAGAGAGGTGGAGTCTAAGACCTGACCTGACACATAAACATAAACAAACAGGCACACACAGACACAAATATGCATTCCCACCCTCGTGTGCACATATACAAATACTCAGCACTTGCCCAACATGGAGACACACAGAAATGAACACTGTACACACACTCACACTCCCCAAACATACTCTATACCCCCAGGTCCAGGCACCATCACTCCCAGATGGGCAATCCACCCCCAGACTCAGCAGGGAGGGGGAGTATTCATTTATACTGGTCAGGGTCATTCCTAGACCCTGACCAGACGGCCAGCTCCTCCTCCCAGCCCCCCGGCCCAGATGGTGAACAGAAAACAGGGGTGTGAAGACCCCATACCTCACTCCACCCGCTCATATGTGGTGTTGCTGCGTGCTGTTCTAAAGTGCATTTAAAATGTGGGAGGGGCATGGTACCAATGACCCTCTGCCAGATAGCAGCTGGCGTCAGCATGGCCCCTCCCGACAACCCTCAACGTCTACATGTATTTAAAATTAAAATTAAACTTTGTAGAAATGGTGCGCAGTGGCACTGCTTCCGGGTATCGCATTGCATAATCCACCAGATTATAATCCTCCAATTAAATACTCAAATCTGGGAAGTTAATCATATTATTGTTCTGGAGTATGTCAGGGTTGTTCCAAATGGGTGTACGTTTGCATGGGATTAATGAAGACTCAGTCATATATTCTTGATATAATAATACTATTAATACTACGCATAAATATTTATCAACTAATTTACTGCCTGATTAAACGAGAGGGAAAAAACCACTTATGTTAACATAATTTTCCTGTTCATATCATATTTAAGAACTCTTTTAAAGCTATAAATCACATTAATTACTTAATGTTAAATGCAGTTGAAGTGTGTAGCATTTTGCACTGGGCAAAATGCTACACACTGGGTGATAAAATCATAAAGACAATTATCTTAAAATCGATAGAACTCATATTTTGACAGATAGTACTAAAGGGCAATGATAGTGAGTTGGTGTCACACCAAATGGTGTGACTGGAATAGATTTAGAGACATGTCAGGTTAGGATGAGAGCACAGGAGGAGCAGGTGGCAGCAGCACCTGCTAATG
The DNA here is from genome assembly GCA_015107715.1 of Tylochromis polylepis. NCBI lineage: Eukaryota > Metazoa > Chordata > Actinopteri > Cichliformes > Cichlidae > Tylochromis > Tylochromis polylepis. The sequence continues at coordinate 11,530 of VVHJ01035618.1, forward strand.
TTTGGGCTACTGCAGCTGTACACACCAGTACGTTGGGAGTGTGAGTGAAGTGAGACAAAATGACAGCGGAAAATGTTAACAAAAACTCAAGTGACAGCATTACCGGACATACCACCCCAACAGACACAGCCCAAGGCTCAAAAGACCGGGACAAAGAAGGGTCTGAGGAATTTGGTAGTGTGGAGTTATTTAAAGTTAAACAAAGAATCAAAGCAGTGCACACTGCAAAGTGTGTCAAAAGCACGTTACCACAAAGGCAGGTAACATTGCCTGAAGCAGTGCCGTCCCTGCACGGCTGACTGTTAACCTGCACAGTGCGAGACTTTACACTCCCGCACCATGCCTTACGCCAAAAAGCGAAGGGACAGTAATATCACAAGCACAACAGCCTGCTTTACTGTAAAGACCATGCCAGCAACCACAGTAAAAAATGTCAGAATTACGTGGCTGATTAAAGTAATTGGCCCTCATTACCAAAACTCTTTAGCCATGAACATTTCTGTGAGACAGCACAAAGATTATAGACCAGGGGTGTCAAGCGTAGGGCCCCGGGCCCACAATCATCCAGACAAAGATTCTAATCTGGCCGCTGGACTGCATTGGAAAAAGGTTAAGGAGGTCATAAATTTGGGGCATTTAACTGTATTTTCATAGGTTTTACAGCTTTTCCTACAGGTAAAGACTTCTCCCAGGGCAATTCATACTACACCACAGTAATTAAGTAATAAATAAACAGTTAAATGACAAAGAACACAATGAAAATAGGGCATTTTTTGTTAATTCGTGAAATTTAAGTTTTACAATTAAAGGACAGTATGAGCAGGTTTCTGTAGTTTTCTGTAATTTCATACATTTCTTACAAATTAAGGCCGTGAATTGTGCCGACAAATTAGCATTTCTGTGTTATGTAGAAAAATGACAGACTGTTGCAGTTGCACTTATTTTTATTTTTTTTATAAAAGTGCGATTAAACTTCTGTACACTGACAGAAAGAGGAGTTTCACTGATCTGGCCCATTTAGGATTAAAGTGGACTGTATGTGGCCCACCATGTCAAATGAGTTCGAAACCCCTGGTGTAGACAGTTGGACAACTTCGTCATACTTCACATATACTGTGTGTTATGAGCATAACTGCCCATTCATTAAAACAGTGCTGGACTTCATGTACTTCAGAGCGAATATGTCAGCTTTGCTTGTTTTCCTTACATTTGAAAGTGCCTTCTACTGAGGATTGTTTTTTTATTTTTTTTTTTTTTTTGTCCATTTATTTGTGATGATGAAACTTTTAAAGTGGACATGAAACACTGCATGTATAGAGCCCTGCTCTTAAAAACTGACACAGATGTAACACAGTCTGTGAAACCAGATTTAAGAAATAAGTGCTTAGTTTTTCGAGCATGTTTAGTGCCATCTTGTGTTAGTACAGAACATGACATCACCGGTGTGGTTGCTGCTAATAGATTTACATTAGTCTGTGTTAGCTAACTAATAACAGAACCAGTAACTCGGGGGTTTTATGTTAAGTACAAAGATGCTGTCCATTTTCACTGTCAGTGGTTTTGCTTTGTTTGGCTAGCTGCAATGACATCAGAAAACCCAGATTTTAGCCGTAATGTTTGGGTTTGTAAAGCACTTTATAAATGAGAACAGTGTGAAGGAGCTTATTTAAATAGCGATTTGATTTGTGATATATACTGATATTGACTGATAGTTATCGAAAGATTTTTCCGTTTCTCCTGCCATTGGCTGCACCAGCAAACTTCCTTCCTTGCAGCACAGTCTAGTGGATATATATCAGTGTAATACAATAAAGCCTGTGTAGAAGATTAGCTGCACTTATTCCTAATGTTTAGCAATGTTATTTATCCATGCATCTATTTTATTCATTTATTTACTTGTAACTTGTCAGTGGTTTGCAGGCTGAGCAGAGCAGTGTGTGTGTGTGTGTGTGTGTGTGTGTGTAA
>VVHJ01035619.1:0-21827 GCA_015107715.1 Tylochromis polylepis
ACCTCAGAGCTTTTTTTCTCAATGAGACTGATCAAATCTTTGAACATCTTCTCAGTTTGCCTCAAAGTTTTATCAGCAGAAAGATTGATGGCCTCAACTTCCTCTTGAAGCACCTTCACACCCTTCTCTCTGTTCTGGATTATCTGTTGGATATTTTGCCGATTTGTTTCAAGCCCTTTCTGTTTCTCAGCTCTTTCTGCTGCAGCTGACACTGTGACGTGGTCTTTGTGTTCATCCATTAAACAAAGATAACAGATACACTGCTGATCAGTGCGGCAGAAGATCTTCATCACCTCATCATGGCGAGGGCAGATGTTCTCCTGAAGCTTTGAAGTGGCTTTGATGAGCTTGTGTTTCTTTATTGGAGCTACGTTGTAGTGAGGCTGGAGGTGCTGCTCACAGTAAGAGGCCATACACACCAGGCAGGACTTGGAGGCTTTCCGCTTCCTCCCAGAACAGAAATCACAGGCCACATCCCCAGGTCCAGCATAGGCATGATCAGGTGAAGCAGCTGGAAGTCCTGCTTTCTTTACGTCCTCCGCTAACTCACCTAAAATGGTGTTCTTCACCAGGACAGGCCTCGGTGTGAAAGTCTGTCTGCACTGGGGGCAGCTGTGTGTTTCATTCTCATCCCAGCAGTTTTTGATACAGCTCATGCAGTAGCTGTGCCCACAGGGAATAGTGACTGGATCCTTTAGGAGATCCAGACAGATGGAACAGCTCAGTTTGTCTTGATCCAGCTGAATCAGTTGTTGCGCCATGCCTCCTCCAGTAAAGTTAAGTTTCACTTTCGGTTACTAGAGAAAAGCTCCATTCATTTCCTCCTTAGACACTGATCTGTGGTGTATGGTGTTTTTAGGGATTGTATTTAATCACATTGTGTTTAGATCCATATTTTAACTGGGAGATGAGTAGAAGGAGAGGGAATCAACGGATTTTGTACCCACTTTGAGAAGTGCAGTCAAGTCAGCCCCCACCTTATTTTGCCTCACGTGTATATGCTACGTATTACGGTAAGAGAAACTTAGACCTAAATTCATTATAAAAGCGAATTTGTTGTGAATGCAATTTTAACATTAACCAACACATTTTGTCCGTCATTAATGATAGAATAAACCATGAATATTTCTGCTATTTGCAAATAGCAGAAATATTCAAGTATGACAAACTTATACATAACCACATTTAGAAATTAAAATTTCAAAAGACGTGTACAGTCAGTGCAAGTAAATTCAGTTTCCACAGAGTAACTTTGACACTGGTGTTACTCAGTCAGTATGAAGTGACTCTGAGTTTGGATTTAAAAATTAAAGCATTTTAAATCACTTACACGAACCAATTTTTCCTCTCAAGTCAGCTGTACATCTCTTGAAGTCTTAATTTTTAAATTTGGTTAAATTTGGTGAATATTTGTATAATTTAAAATTTCTTTTTCATATTTATTTCCGTATGGGTTTTTTTATACCCATTTTTTATTATACCAGTAATGAAAGACTAATATTGTAGGGTAATGTTGAAATCACGTTTCCCCGAAGATCACTTTTATTTTGAAATGGGTTCTCGGTTTTACTTACCGTAATACGTAGTGTAGACACATACGCAAAAAAGGTGGAGGCTGTGCAGTAAACTTCAGGAAGTGAAGTGACGCTGTCTTAAATCCCAATTGATATACCTGAGTACCCAAACTGGAAACCAGCTTTCCCCGTAAAAGCTGCTGATAACAGCACTAAAATGGCCGAGGAATGGTCTAGACATAATTTTTTTTAAAAAGGGTTAAATAATCATCCCGGAAGCCGCGTTTTCATGCGCATCGTTTATTTTCTTCCGCCACAGATACGACCACTCTTTCCTATGAGTCCAGCAGCAAACCTCACGTCTCAAAATGTCGTGACAGCGTTTCATAATCGTGTTTTGCTTGTAAAATTTCAAGAATATGAGGGGGATTTTAAATAAATTTCAATTACGGTTTGTCTTATTCTTTTTGCTGCATCATGCGGATGTTTTCAGGTTTTCGTCTGGTCAAGGTAGGCGACTGACAGCTGCAGCTAGCCTCAATGCTAACAGTACAAACCTTTGATTATAAAATTTAATGTTTGTATTTAGGTTGATAATTAACAGTAACGCAGGATATTCTCTCTGTGGGATGTTTAAATAGTGAGTTAGTCTTTCAAAGGAATTTAGCTGACTGAATAATGTGAGAGACGCTGTTTAATTCTAACCAGACGTCTATAAAAAAACATTGAGGTTACACACCAGTAAGTGAATGGCTGAATGGCTCAAAGAAACCAACATGAAGGTTTTTGGAGTGGCCTGGTCAAAGTAAAAGGGCTTTCATGCTCGAAAACCCCCAATATGGCCGAATTAAAACAATTCTGCATACACTGGATTGCAGTGCTTACTGACAACGGTGAAACAACCAGTTATTAGGTTTAGGGGACAGTTACTTTTTCACATAGGGCCAGGTGGATAACATTTTTTCCCTGTATAAATGAAATAAACATTTAAAAACGGTTTCTTTGTGTAATATTTGTTTGGTGAAATGAAACATTTAAGCGTCATGAATATGCAAAAGAACAACGATACTTTTCACAGTAGTGTAACTGTCAGCTTATGGCAAGAAATATGGTTGTCTTCAGATAAACTTCTGCAGTGATACGTCATTGAAAGACAGATGGAATGGAAAACAATTACAAATATGTTATATGTTCTGAGCTTAATTTTTTTTTCTTTTTGTCCCGCAGAGTATGACGACTCACTGGAGCTCATTTTGTCAGAGGACACTTTGTCCGACTTGGAGAACAGCCCCAAGTTTGTAGAGTCTGGAGACCTGGACTCTCAGCCGAAGAGGCAGTTCAAGACGGCTGAGATTGCAGATGCTGTGATGGGCACTGAAACTCCTATCGATCCATCTGACATCGAGTCCCTTTTCCCCAAAAATGTGAAAGACTTTCAGTCAGGCTTCTCCCCGCCCTGTGATGACAGCAGTGCCCAGTGTAGTTCACCGGTTCCAGCTGAGAATGGCGCATCACAGGAGGAGGATGCCGAATCATCACAGCAGGTTAGTAAGCTGAAACTATAAGACATGAAAAGGGATTTTTGTAAGACTGCAGCCTTAAAGGGTAACCACCTCAGTTACCACAGTCCAAAGGACATATAAATTCCAAAAGAAATCCAAAATAAAAAGGTAATCACAAACTAGTAAAACTTAATGATTTATTTGTCTATCTTAAAATGTGTCTTCTTGGACAAATTTATTTTGAGATATTAACACTGGTTGTTATAAACCAACTGACAAATAAATGAATTGATAATAAAAATAAATAAATAACAAAGTTAATTTAGGTTCAGCCCTCAGCTTAGCTTTTATGTTTTGACGTGTGCTTGTTGAAGTCTCAGTGAAGATTAGATCAAATATGCATAGCTGAGAATGCGGTTTTGCTGAAGCTAACTTCTCCTTGAATGTTTCCCTCCAGCTCACGCTTGACATTGTGCGTGCAGAGGTCATAACGGCTGAGGAGCACAACACCACGGAGACCGCCAAGACGTACAAGGTCAACTGTGATAAACGGAACATCACAGGAATGGAGAACTTTGCTGTGCAGGTCCTCAATGCCTCACAGGTATTCACTCCATCCTCTGAGGCACATGTTTACACATTTTAAAAGTGTGCCACCAGTTTCCCAAACAGTTACACCAGTTACCAAATACAACATCCATCCATCCATTCAACAACTGTTCTAATTCATCTTGTATATTTTTGTGTGTGTATAAACCTTTTTGTAAATCTGTTTTGTTTATTTCATCATTATGTGTGACTCACTGGTTGTATCGTGAGCACTGTTGTTTGTTGCCTTGACATCTTTTAATTTTTTGAGTGAATTTATCAGAATTCAGGTTCTGTTTGTACCTCTCTTATAAAATTCCATGCAGAAACAGAGAATTTTCCATTTCTCTCCTGGAGAAAAAAACTAAACCATCCCTTCTTTTCTTTCAGGATCTAATGGAGTTCCTCAATGCTAACAGCACAGAATGCTCTGTGGTGCTGTTCTTCACCGCCTGGTGCCAGTTCTCAGCCAACCTGGCACCTCACTTCAACGCCCTTCCCCGGGTCTTTCCCAGCATGCATTTCCTGGCACTGGATGCCTCGCAGCACAGCAGGTAAATGATCACCTTTGTTCTGGTATTAACTGTGTAATCTCACTGTGAAAACCCCCTCTTAGAATACTTTTTAAAGCTGTTGTCATCTGTGGCTCACCACACCTTAGCCCTTATATAGAAGCATAATATAACTCATGTTTATTAGTGAACAGTTAATGGGATAATTAGAGTAGAGGCCCACTGATAAAGTTCTTTTTTATTGAAAACTATCACATGTGCGTTGGCATGTTGACAAAAATACAAACGTGGAATAAAGTTTTCTTTGTGATTTGGGTTTTATAATCACATTCGAGGTAAAGTAAGTAAATTAAAGACCAGTAGTTTCCAGTCTTGGTGGTGTGTGACCCTTCATCAGTGGGTAAAGTCTCATTAAACATAAGTCTTATTATGTATTTATTAAATTTTTTTTCTTACCTCTTCAGTTTCTCTTATTCAAAAGGCCCCAGACCATTTTATCTATAGTTTCAAATGTACTTACAGGTAGGGAAGCATATCAGTAGAGTGTTTTCACACTTTGTGTGCTGAATAAAAGATAACCACCTTCTAATTAAGATACCAGAATTTTGAAAAGCATTTTTGTGGCAACAAATGTTTTGATTTGATTTTTTCTAAACATCCAAGAATTGATTGATTATGTTCCTTTTAAGGGTGCTTATAATAATCTGTATCCCTGTACACTATACATTACATTGTGTAAGTATAATGCACGCAGAGGGTTGGTGTGACAGAGGAGAATGATGATACGGGATTAGATGGAGGCAGATGATCCATTGTGGTTACCTTTAAAGGGAACAGCTGAAAGAAGAAAAATCGACTAACTGCAGACTCAAATAGTTTTGAATGCATCTGCACTATCATGTATATTCAAAAGATTTTTCTGTAGGTTATTTTGTTGACCAGTAAATATTTAAATCTGTTGTGTGTTATTTTCTTGTAATGCATGTCTCCATCTTCCACCAGCCTCTCCACGAGGTTTGGGACGGTGGCGGTGCCCAACATCCTGCTGTTCCAGGGAGCAAAACCGATGGCTCGCTTCAACCACACTGACAGAACGCTGGACACGCTCACCTCCTTCCTTGTTAACCAGACAGGTACAAATGCAGGTTATGTGTTACATTTTATAGCTTACTGGTTCGGGCTCGTAAGGGTCAGAATTGGGTGGTTGGAAGATAATTTTGAGTCATGTAAAATGGATCAAATGAAACGTGCACCCATGTGTGTTCCAACTCTGTTCCAGGTTTTGAAGCTGGCCCTGATAGAGATGTGACAGACGCGGACCGCCTCGGTCCCCTCCCTAGCGTTCCCGTGAAGAGCATCGACTGGCTGCTGGTCTTCTCCATCCTCTTCATCACAAGCTTCACTCTGTATGCCATCCTGCGGACCGACAGCATACGCTGGCTCATACCCGGACAGGAGCATGAGCATCAGGACTGAAAGCTCAGACTGTTCATCAAGAATGATGTAAAGAATTGTTTGATAAACAGTTTAGTTTATTAAAATGGCTAATGTGTTCATGTTTTAAGTGTTTGAGTGAAATTAAATATTTGAGCTCTTGCGATTTAGAATAAAGATTTGGATTAAAAGTAACATTGTGTGAGAAGACAAAACTGAGTTGGGTTTTTTTGGGTTTTTTTGTGCCTTTTAGTTGATGTTCAGCCAAACCCAAGTAAGTCCAAAGTCCAAAAAAAACAAAATAGTAGACACGTCTGTACAAACACCGCTCCTCTCATGCAGGCGCACTTTGCTCCTCTTCCTCCTCCTGGCTCTGCTGTGTTTTGTTGTCTTGCAGTCCCCTGATTCAGCTGCACTGAACAAACATGTAGGCTGCAGTGAGTGAAAAAGAGGAGCATCCTGTGGAGATATTTTACAGCTGTAAATGAAAACATTGCAAACAGTGATGTGTGTACAAAGGAAATTCTCTGCTGTGGCAGCAAAAAAACCCCAAAAAGTGAGGAAACAGGTGTACACAGGTCAGAGGTCGCTGGCAGAGTCCTTCCAAAGAGGCAAAGAATATCCAGTTACTGTAGCTTATACAGTGGTGAAAATGAAGTTTCAGTCATGGCACATGTCAGATGTTCAGCATTAGTTAATGTTAATTTATTAAAGAGTTATTGGTCATCATAGTTGTTACTGTAGCAGACTGATACCTATAGAGTGTATTCAGACACTATATATATTTAACCTAATGAAACGTGTTAAATAAGTCATTTTATTCGAAGTGAAAAAACCCCCACACACCTCAAACATGAAATATCTGGCTATAGAAACTCTTTTGGGGTATTTTTAATTATATAAGCACATTTATAACAACAGAAATCACTGACAGAGTGCTTTCCCCTTAAGTGCATTTAAATCATAGGTCTCCTAAAAATCCAGTTTCAAAAACACAGCGGGAAGAAAAAATCACATCATTTACTTGTCCTTAAAAAGCATTCACAAATCCTAATACATGGCTCTCGGCTGTTTGCAGCATCACACCACTGCTTCTCAACACATAACCAGACTCCGTTGGAAAAATGCGTGATTTTAGTCAGGCACTGTGTTAAACAGCTATGGCAAAGTATGAGAGGACAGTAGAGGAAGAGCAGAGGGGGAGAAGAGGCATTGGTAGGGGAAGGACTGCTGACAGGTTACTGATAATGTTTAGGTTAATGTTTAGCCTGAGGACAGGCAGCTCAAGGCCCTGCAGCCTTCCACACCTGCCGAGCAGCTTCAGGGTTCCTCCGCTCTGCAGCAACAACTCATCTAAAATGGTGAGTAACGCAGTGACAGTCTTTAGCATTAGCATTTAAAAATATAAGAAACACGGATTCCACGTGAGGATAGTCTCTTTTTGAACACAGCTAGGTGTGTGGGTGCACTCCCACGTGACAAGCCAAGCACCGTACCAACGCGTAGCCTCCAAAGTATCCAGCCGCGCCGTTCTGTCACGTGAAAAACCGTACGCCGAACTCTCCCGGGAAAAATGTAAAGAAAAACTTTTAAGACGTACATTTACGTTAAGGCGCAAACGAATAAAGTGTGTAACAGTTTTATGAATTGCTCTGGTGCTATACTTTAATTCGGCGTTAGTAGTTGCTTTAGATTTGTCAGTTAATTTGGTCCCTTTGCTGTTTACATTGGCATTTGGCTCATGTGCAATAGAAATGTGAGCGGTGCGAGGTTGGTATTCATATTATTGTGAAGTTGAGATTAACTGTATATTAAAAGTTAACCATCACAACATTTAAACTTAAAATTTTAGCTGGTCAAATGCCTGCGTTTGGTGCGCTTTGTTAGGGCCTGGTTGAGACGCTTAGAGTGGGGTTTGAAGGGGAGTCCCGCCCAAATCCGTTATTTAAACCAATCAAGTTAGGTCCCTTAATGCAGGTTCCAGCCAGGTAAGCTTGACCTGTGGTTCCGGAAAGGACGGCGTTAGTGTTCATTTTTGGGTCTAGACCGCCACCTTTTGGACACAGCTTAAATCGCAGTCAGAAAATTCCTAATACTAAACTGTGTGTGTAAAGGTTGGATCAGCACTTTGCATTATAGTGCAAGAAAAAAAGAAAAGACCCCCCCCCCCGCAAAAAACAACGGGATTTGTCCTTTATAATTCCAGGGTTAAAGAATTTAACTGTAACATGATTTTCCCCAGTCATCAGGCTCCCACTGGCTCTCCCCTGAAGACCGGGAGCAGCTGCTGGTTGAGCTCAGGGCCACAGGCTGGATGCAGGTGGAGGACCGTGATGCCATCTTCAAAGAGCTTCACTTTAAAACCTTTAATCAGGTGTGTGTATTTATGTTAATGTAGTAATTAGCTTCGTTGAGCTAATCTTGGATCTATGAGTTAGAGGGGTTTTTTTGTTTTTTTTTATATTGCTGTTATTTTTTTTGGTCACTGCCTTTGATTTGAGTTTAGACCTAATTTAGATTATATTTATAGAAGGCTAGCCATTCGTGATCAGGTGCAGTTAGGTGTCTGTAACGTCCTCTCCCCTTTCCCTGTCATGCATGTGTGCACTTTTTTCAAAACATGCATAGGTCCTATTCTTGATTTACCACATATGGTTGAGTTGTGGCGGGCTAGTCCACAAATTACAGAGATGGCGATTCTATCACTGTCTTCGTCTGTTCACATGTGGAAATGCCCTTGAGCAAAACCCTGAACTCCAAATTGCTTCCAAAGGGCAGGCACCTTTCTCTGCCACGATTAGTATGCAGTTATGTGTGCAAAAGATTGAACGACAGGCAAAAATCGGCAGGCGATGCGCCAGCTAGGCACCATGTAGGTACAGTCTGTTTACATATGCATATGGAGATTGAAACTGAAGTATCTGTTGTCATGAAATGAGGTGCACGATGTAAGATCCTAAAGGTGTAAAAAAAAGAAAAGAAAAGTGCCTCAAAATAACAGTTTTATACAAGCGCTGGGATCACAATATCAGACCACACCAGCCATGCCGGCACAGCTGGTTGATGTGTAAATGGGGTTTCTTTGAATTTGACATAAAAGGAAAACGAAAAGAAACATGCACATCTGTTTCCTTCTTAGTGGTCTCTTTATTCCAGGTGGCCGGCAGTCATTTTTCCAGTTTCTGTAGCCATAGAAATCTGTTCATCTTTAGGAGGGTTGTTGCATGCTGCCCAAAGTGCTGATCGGAAACGCATAAATTCATCGGTGTTTATGCCCTGATTAGTTACAGGTGTTTTTACCTGATCAGTGGACATGAATGAGATTCTAATAACATACTGAGCATAAAATTGTGATATTGAAAGCAGTAATCAGTCATGTCTCTGCAGGTCGTAACTGTGCCAAGTGCCAGCATTTTTTTTAAGTGCTTATGAATGACCTAAGACACCAAATGTGCAGGATAATAACATCTAGGGCTTGGTATTGTTTAAAAACAATACTGTGAATAGCATTCTTTGTGTCGTCATACTGTACGGACATCAGTGAACTATTGTTTGGTTGTTATGCAATATCTCTGACTTGGCTTATGTGAGACTGAATTATAGACATTTTGAGATACAAGAAAAGACATGAAGTTGCAGGAAAAAGTTAGTGATTTAAATAATGTTACGTCCCCGGCCTAGGGGTAACCGGGTAACCTGGACATAACATGAGGCGCAACTACCCACTCCAGCCACACCGAAGAAACTTCACAATTATCTATTTACAAAACTATTTATGAACAAACTGGTTTGTAGCTTGCAATAATACAAAGCACACAACTTAGTCCACACTACTCACTAACAGACGTTCAGATCAGATTCTTCATACTTGGCAAGTATATTTTTTGAAAATATATGTAAATTAAAACACTTTTCCCTGCAATTATATCGTGGTTTCGCATTATATACTCTGCTTTTATATACTCAACAAAAACTACAATTTTAAATAGAAGCAGTGCCTGTGTTCTTATAATTTCCACCAAACTTGCCAAACTTCTCAGTGCATCTGTGTTTAATATTTACTGAAAAAGGGAAGCTGAAGAAAACCTTGCCTTAAAAACTGTTACGATTCCCATCGGGGAATAAAGAATAACTAAAATGGACAATGAATCCAAACAAGCCCTGAATGCCGGATTGTTACTTTAGTCTAGAGACACTTTTTCAGGCAGTGCTCAGGACGTTCAACGACACCAGGATAATTTAATTGCACATGTTGGAGAGGTCTGTTCTTTATGTAATTTGTGCTATCATCCATAAAAACCAGCATGCATCCTCTGAATATTTATCACAAAGTGTTTAAATTTTAAGTGCTTCTAAAGCCACACAAGGACACAGTGCAAGGATAATTTGTAATCAGAGTCAACAGTAAAGTATGGTAATATTTGAGTAGGGCGACTATGCCGGGCGGCGGTTTATTTATCCAGATAAAAGTATCATTAAGATACCTGGCTAAGAGGGCATCCGAAGTTACACCAAATACAATGCATAACAATATAAAGCATAAAGAAACAAATACACCTAATATTCCATACAGACAAGTGAACCCGACCATGTGACCCATGTGCAATAACAGGATGGTGGTTAGCACTGTTGCCTCACAGTAAGAAGGTCTTGGTCTCTTTCTGTTTGCATTTTGCATTCTCTCCTCGAGTCTGTCTGCATGGGTCGTCTCTGGGAAATTCCAGCTTCCTCCCACAGTCCAAAGACATGCATGGGGTTAGGTTATCTGGTGTTTCTAACTAAACTGACTCTAGGTGTATAAGTGAGCATGACAGCCCGAGACCCTGAATTCGATAAGTGGAAGAAAATGGATGGATGGAAAAATATGCAGTTACTGTATGAGGTACTTAGATGAAATGCAGGTGCATGAAAAAAATCAGAAAACACAGCATGCAGAGTTTTTCTGGGTTAATTGTGTGCTCCTACAGATGCACATTGGTGGTACATTTTAGCTCTGAATTTTCAGGATTGCACTGCAAATAAGTGTTTCATTTAAAATGAATTCAACAACATTTATGACAGTTTATTGGAAAGTTATTTATAATATTGGGCAAGTTACTGATTTTTGGTTGGCAACTGTGTCTACTGTAACATAGTTCCTGAATACTGCATGGCAGCTGAAACCAGTTCTCTTGCTTCCTGGGGTAAAACAAACATTAAATATTCTTTTCAAAGGTTTTTTGGCACATGTCTTGTAAGCAGCTGCTCCTTTCGCTCAGCTCTGTGCGGGGCAAAGTAAACTGCAGCATCTCAAGGCCACTTAGCGGACTTCCTCTAATCCCATCGTTAGTTGTTTTAGCCCCTAAAATAGTCTGTTTTTACACTTCCCCATGTTTGAAGTCGGAGGGTGAGCGCTGACCTCCCCCATCTACTCCTCCCGGCTCTAAAGCCTCTCCTCTTACCCCGACACGTCAGGGTGCATTACTCTGAGACTCGCCAGGAGGCCAGTTGGCAGCAATTAGGGTTTTGATCAGAATGATTTCTTTCACAAACAATCAAATTGGTTAAAATGTTTCATCTGGTTCACAAACCACTAACAACCCCATCATTCCTTCTGCTGTGCATTGCTTTCTCTCTTCTTCCTTTTTTTTTTTTTATTCTTTCTTGTTGCCACCCTCCTTTCCCCTATCTCTGCCTTTCAGTCTTTGTCTGTCTCTCATTCCCATTCTGTGCCCCATGTTATTGGGGGAATGAGCTCATGTTGTTCCAATTTTACATGCTGGCAGCTCGCTCTGTCTGTCTGTCTCTCTATCCTTCTTTTTCACCCTGTTTTATTCTCTCCAGACACCACTCAAACTCTGATGCATTTTCACAAACTCTCCAGCTCGTTTTTCATGGCTGCTCTTAAAGGGCTTTTACCGAAGGGGAATGGAGATGAGGAGCGACATGCTGGCTGATTTCCATTCGCCACTTATCTCCAAGTGATGGGCTTGAGGAAATCAGATCCCCAAGAGTTTATAATGAGAATAACAAATCCCCTTCCTGTGTGTCGAAACGCTTCCTCTTGTGATCTCTAGGGGGCGGTAGAGCCGTACTCATGCACTGAAGTGAGTACAGTGAGTTGAAGTTGAGCCGAATTCATGAGGCACAGAGACGCTCAAGAGCTGCAAATGAACTTAAAGGAAACATGGCAGCTGGGATTGCTTCTTTGAGTTTATTTTTCTTTGATTACAGCAAGTGGAAAGTGTTATGATGCCTTTATAAATGGCTCAGGAGTTTAGCTGCGGGTGTGGGTATACAGTGTGATGTTTGTGGCATTAGTCTGAGAAGTAACTGTGAGTTATTTTTCCTGTCAAGTCCAGTCTGTTTAATGTGCTTTGAGAGGTGAAATCCTCTTTCTGGAGTCGCTTTGGTCAGTGGGAATCATTGCAATCATATATAGACGTGTGTGTGTGTGTGTGTGTGTGTGTGTGTGTTTTTAATACTGTAAATCTGGGCTGGAATTGAGCGTGTTTTTAAGTTGCGGTCGCTGATATTGTTTACACATCAAGCTTTATGTTATGTATGTTTACAGATGACCATCTGCTATACATTTCGGTGGATGAAGTGGAAACTTTCATGCGACACAAGTGAAACGGGTAGCTTTCGGATGCAGCTCGTATAGGAGAGGGTGAGCTGTGCATGCTCAGCCGTTGTGTTGTGTTAGCTGAGGTTGACATCGATGGCATTCCTCCTTCCCCCACAAACATTCAGTCAAGCAGCCCTGGGAAAAAAAATCACTCAAAAGCTACATTTAAGGTAGAGGGGAAAAATGGCCGGTTATTATCTTCAGTCTTTCTTATAAAGTAAACAAGGGCAGGCTTAACCTAAGGAGGGAAATTTTTAATGGTTAAATATCTGCATCCAGAGTGTGCTGCACTGTTTTTATTAGAGGCATTAAAAAGCAAATGGGTATGTGCACCAGAGAAGAGACTATTAAATTTATCAGTGCAAGTATTGTTGGCAATTAATTTTTTTTTTTTTTTTTACCATTTTCAATCGTTTTGAAGTTTTCATTCATAAATTATTTTAAAAGTAAACTAAATAATAGATCATTAAAACTATTTTTATTAATTTAACCTTTACTTAAACAGGCAATCCCACAGAGACTGAATGTCTCATTTACAAGAGAGACCTGTTTCAGACGAGCACGATGAAATTACAACAGTAAAATAGACACAGTAAAATAGTGAAAATTGCCTGATGTTTACGCAGTCATAGTTCTGTTTCGCACATGAAACATTGTCTTGAAGGTTCAGTTTAATTGTGCAACATGTAGATTGTTTGTTTGCAATTGTGCAATCACTATACAATTCACAGAACATCAAGGGATTGGTTCATGATTCTGGTTAATTTGTTTTATTTATATGGCACCAAATCATCATCACCATCATCATCATCATCATCAACATCTTTATTTATAAAGCACTTTAAAACAACCACAGCTGATGCAAAGTTCTGTACATTGCAGCTAAATAGTAAAAATATAAATAAAAACCAAATAAAAGAAAAGTAAAACAATTAATTAATTAATAATTAATTTAATTACAAGGAAAAACTAAGTCACAAAAATAGTAATATTAAAGCATTTCAATTCAAAGACCTATGATGATATTATTACATGAAACGACAGCATATAGCAAATATACACATTAAGATAAAGCATTTAAAAACATTTCCCAACATGTGCTGCATTATATTGTATATGGACTCCTACAGTTTTAGTTAATAGTAAAACTTATTTAATTGGAGTATGTTTAACTATTTTAAATGCATTACATATTTGCATTATTCCCTCACTGCTATCTCCTTTTTATGGATTATATTTTCCTTCCCCACCCCCCAATATTCAGATATAATACAAACATATTTCACTGGCTAACTTAAAGTATAAAGACTGCATCCACTCCTGCTTCCATCAGTTGCTGATAGTATGCTTATTATTTTTTACACCACATTTCACTTCACTTTCAAGAAGTGAAAAAGTAGTCCTATCATGAACACATCACATTACTGGAGCTGTAAATATGGAAATAAGTATAATTTTATTCAAATGCGACAGTAATTACCTGGATTTCACTCCATACATTATTTTTTTATATAATTTTTAAAGGCTGAAAAGACTCCCCTCCTGCTCTGTAACTTGTAACTCTTTGTCTCGGAAACAACATCAAGCTGCTGTGGAAAAAATTTTAAAATTAATTTATATTTATTTTTGAAAATAGTCCCATTAAGACAATAAAAAAAAATTAAATTCACAACAGTTTAGTTTTATTTGTGTGAAATAAAAAAAAAAATACAGCATACACAAACAACCCCCCAAGGTTGCGGTTCGCCACAGACAATAACTACATCACAAGCACTGAGAAAAAGCTTCTGGACTTAACTTCCAATTTCGAGTCCGAGGCAGCGACTCTGATTTTTACTGAAGAGAGCAATGCTGTGTTCAGACAGCTGCCTCTGCTCTTTCTGCTTTGCTCTTGGAGGCTGATCCCCCATCCCTTCTTTATATTCAGTCAGAGGCTCCCTCTCCTCCAAATCTCCTTCAAGCCTCTGCCTCTCGTTATGGGACTTGGTCTACTTGTGTTGAATAAGTTGTCCTACAACTAAAACTGAGCCCCTGGGTAAACCAAACTCCCAAAGCCGTCCCCCTCCAGCTTCTTACACACACACACACACACACACACACACACACACACACACACACACACACACACGTGTATGCACACAGGTTAGACTGATGAATTCATTTGCCCATGCTCCATACCAAACAAGTAGGGCCTCCTCTCCCAGGCAAATAGTTGAGCAATCAGATTGGACAGTCTGTTGGGTTGATTTGGTAATTTCCAGTCGATCAATATTAATCAGTGAATTTATTTCTTTTTGAAATGACCGTTAATTCCTTTTGTCATGTGTGCTGTATTTATGTAGCACTTTGAGTCTTACTGACCACTTTACACTACAAACCACACCTATTCATAAAGCCCTTAATGTTTTTATAACCTCAGCGTCTTCCTGTTACAGATATTCACACACAGATAATATATTGTGGGCAGCTTTGGTGTCTTGCCCAAGGACATTTAAACTGGCTGATTGGACTAACAGCGAATCAAACTACTGACCTGCCAGTTGGTGGATGACCTTCTAGACCTTCCAGATACCAAAAGAAAATCAGTTTCCACTTCAGCCGTTACATCCAAGAAGCTGGAATCAGTGAATGGTTGGCACTTTTCCTTGATACATGACTTAAGTGGTCTATTATCTTAGCCACCTTTAAGTGGACTCGGAGTATCCCACATTTCTTGACTATTGTATGGACACGATGATTCAGGGATTTGCCAACCTTCAAAGAGTTTAGGCAGTGTTTTACATTCCACTGGAGGGATGGAAAAAAGGAATGCTAACAAGAAAATGTTATAATTTGTTCAAATGTTTAGAGGTATGCACACAGATTTGCATATACAACTCCTGCACTAGTCCTTGGACGAGCGAGAAGCCAATTAATTGGCTCAGCGGTGTTCAGTTCCCACCTTCAATCTCCAAAATGAAACTTTCCCTGGGAACCAGAGGCATCCTGCATTCATCCCATCTTGTGAGAATAGCTGGAGGGAAGCCACAAGGTGTGGCACCCAAGCGGAGGTGGTTAGATAATCTGGCTATCAGACCTTGGGTAAAGTAAGATGGCCCTGACGTCTGCCGTCTGTTGACAAGCCCAATGTCTTTTTGAGCCCTCGCTGCTAACCCCCGCAGTTAATGAGGGGTTTGCATAAGTTGGCCTTAACGCCATGCCTGAGCGTTACGTGACACTCGTTACAAAAAGGAGCTGACTTGTGTGTGAAGAGTTGTAACACATGATATTAGTCACTAAATGAGTGTCAACACTGGTAGAGTGTCAAATTAAAACCCTGCACTGCGTTTCTCAGCTTTAAGAATCTTAATTTGAGAAGATTAATACCGCTGATGTTACACATGCTCAGCAGAGCTCTCTCTCACTACATGAAAGAACTTTACAGCTGGCAGTTTTGCTTCATAATTATTTGATATTTTGCTTTAAGTTACATGTCAACTCAGCGGGCAGCCCACGTCTGGCCAGCTGGAAGCTCGTGAAGAGCTGTTTGGGGAAAGAAGAGAAATGAGACATAAGAGGTGTGGTCATCATCATTATCATCACCACCACAACCACCGCCATTGAAATCACAGCTTTCTTCGCTTGCAGAGGAGCGAAGGTTTTCCAGGGGGCTCACGCTGACGCGGGTGATGATGGGGCTAGCGGAGTAATCATCGGGTAGTCACGGCGGTGTGTAATGGAGGAGCGCGGCTTGTCTTCCTGTGTGTGCGTGTCGGCAAATACTCGTGCATATGCCGAGGAGGCTTGTGTGTGTACATTTGTGCATGCATCAGTGTGAAAGTGTGTGTCTGTCAGAGGCTAGTAAGGGTGGGCACAATCTGCATGCACTTAGTCCTGGCAAAGCAGAGCAGGCGCTTCTAAGCCCTTGGACCGCGGGGTGGTGGAAAGCCGATCTGTAAATAACAGACACATGTGTTTGAAACTGAGTCCTGTATTCCAGCCCAGAGCCGCAATGAGAGGGAGAACACCACTCCGCTCCGACGTCAAATTGTCTCATCCAGTGTTGTATGACAATCATGCTGTAATAGCACCAAAATGGCTCCTCAAAAGAGTGTGTGTGTGTGTATGTGTGTGTGGAGGGGAGGGGAGAGGGGCATAGTGGCGGTCTGCTGTCGGGTGTTTCTGATTATTTGAGATGGGGGCCTGCATAATGTCATGTCAAATTATGTGACTCTGACAGCTACAGCTTGTTGGGCCAGTTGGAGAGAACTGCTGGCTGGCTGGCTGGCTGAGAGGATGGATAGCCGACTAGCTGGCTGACCTGTTGGCTCAAGAAGTGTGGCCCATACAATACAAATGGGATAAACAAAGCACTTTGAGAGGCCAAGCCCTTGACCTCTGCTGACACAAGACCTCATCTGGGAGTTGAGGATTGGTTTTAATTTCTGTTTGGCCCAAGTGGAGGGTGTTGAGATGACCTACGGATGACGGACAGGCGCAGCACTGTCACTTTGCCTGTATTGTTTCCTCATGCTCTGTTTACTGCCCCCAAGGGAGCACTGTCTGTTGAGAAAAGGCTGATTTAGGGCAGGATTTATTTTCTGGATTCACTATTTCAGGTTATTTTGACATTCAACTCCAGTTCATTTGTAGCGAGAGATTACTGCTTTTATTTCATTTTTTTCTTGTTTCTCTCCATTTTTGGTTCTTTTATCAGGCTTCATGTTACTTAACGGTCATCTTATGTTTCCCATTCCCTCCAAATGCTCTGTGGTTCATTTGCACATCACTGACAGCTAAATGGGGGCAAGTAATTTCTTGGAAAGTGTGACAATACTTATGATAAAAGCAGTGCAGCTTGCATGTTATACAGCACTTTTCAAGCTTGGATTATCATTATAAACTCTAGCTGGATTTGGTACAGTTTCAATTGAATGGATTAGGGGTAAACAAAATGGATGGATGGGTTAGTTCAAAATACAAATACGAATACAACATTTGTTCTTGATCATTGGCAAATGTCATGATGCCATGTGCTAGCTTTGTTAGAAAAATGTACTCTTTCAATCAAGCCATCAAGACTGGAAAACGTATCATAAAATTTTTTGCATTTTTGCACTTGCAGAGCTCATGTATATTCAGCTATAACTGTATTATAGATACCGTAGGCCAAGTGTAACCCCTTTGACAGACATCTAGTGTTAAAAGGGATTCTCACTACATAAAATGGAGAAAATAAACCCAGGTTTCAAACACACTGGTCAAGGCTGGGAACCTCTTAGCTGTTTATCTGTTGCAGGATTAAAGTAAAAAAAATCTGCATTTACATTTGATGATTAAAGTCCTTGAATTTACTAAACAAGGAAAAAACAAATACTTGCAGAGGGATTCATTCCTATTTTTTATAATCATTTGAGGCTCTTGGAAACAACGCTAGCATGACAAACCTCTTTTAGAAGTTGCTGAATTGCGCATTCAGCAGCAATGATACCATATTAATTCCTTCAGAGTTGTTTATGGCCACCAGGAAAATTAATATTCATTAGTCATGCTTTTTTTATTAGCTTGTCACATTTTACACAGCTGCAAATAAATTGATCATTTCTATGTATTTTCAATCAGTCTTCAGATGAACGAGGGCAGATCTACCACAGAAATAAAGTTGTATGCCAGTGGATGTGCAACCTCACCAGTCTGCTCAGTCTAAATGGTGCTGACATTACAAGGTGGAAAGGTTTAAACCAAAAAAACTTAGATGACCACAAAGTGTCGGTAGTAACAGTGAAAATGAGACTGCTAATATCTGTGGTTAGCAGTAACATTAGCATAGGATTGATGAAGTGCAGGCGGCGAGCATGCTCAGTAAACGCACACCTACATGTCATAGCTATCTGCCGCCAAATGGGGACGGTGTCAAAGATACGTGGAACAGCTGGAAATGTAAGCTACTTGTGTTTGTGTTTGTCCTGCTGTTGATCCTTTAGCTTAGCCCCTGCCACAGAGAAGACGGAAGTCACACAAAGAACGTCTTTGTTTTATTTTTTCTATTCTCTGTGAACTCTCTTCTGAGTAATGTCCTGCTGGACACTGCGGTGTTGTGTAGTTTTAGTTAAAAGCTGCCTGAAGGCACTGGAGGACATTGTAGTTTTATGTACAAGTTGTGGCACTGCACAGGGAGAAAAAGAAGAAAGATGAGCTGAAGCTTCTCCAGCTTGTACTTTTTTACTTTTATTTAAAAGTGTAGGATACCATAAATGCACGGATGTCTCTTTAAGGTACCAGCATTGTACTGGGTTGGTAGCCTATAGGTGCTCCAAAAAGCTTTGCAGATCCACGTGTACATGTTTGTAGCTGTGTACTGTCATTTGGCCTCTTGTTGTTCATGTTTGTGCTGTTGTTGGTCTTTTAGCTTAGCACCTACCGCAGAGAAGACAGGAGTCATTTTAGAGAAAAACACCTTCTTTTTATTGGAGTGAAATTGAGTGTTAAACCAATTAACTGTCCATGCCAGCCATTGTTTCTGCTTCTCATTTGTGTGTGTGTGTATTTGAATTATTTTGGTGTTTCTGTTCAAGCTAGCTTTTTAGCCAATTAAGACGGCATTGTTGACTTTTTAGAGTGTACATAAGTGTGTTCTTGCAGCCTTTCTATTGGATGTCTGCATAGCAAAGTGGTATGCTAATGGACACAAACTTTCAACCATAAGCACAGTTTTAGCAACTGTGTAGATTGAATTTCTGTCATCTTCCTCTCTTTGAAACAAAAAGGTATCCAAGCCAAAAAAGAGACTTGTGTACAGTGATAAACTAGTTCCTACCATAGAATGTATAAAGGATTTATGTAGCCACTTTTACGTAACCTGCTGTTACTGGACACTGTTTCCATCAGTTTTTTAATGCCACACGTTACCACTCTTGGATGAGAGGGTCAGCTAACACTAGCAAACTTGGTTACCATTCTTAAGTTGTATTTTTGTAAGGCACAAATAGAAATCTGCTAATTATTGTGAGGCAGCTAAATAGTAAAATACCAGAACTTCATTTAGCAAAACTCAAGTAGAAACTTCCAGAACAGTCTGTACCACAGAAACCATTTTTGTTGTCAAATAATTGCATTAAAACTGCTCTGTGAGATCCTTACAACACAAACCCAATGGAGTGGTCCAGTTCAGTGACTTAAATTACCGAATCTGAGGCCTGACAGCAGTCGTCTGTGTTAAAGTGGCCACACCCCTAAATCTATTTGGGGGTGTTTCCACACAGATGAGTTAGGGAAACTGTCCATAGAGCCCCAAACACTTTCTATACTAGGCGGTGAACATCTACTCGTAATTTCTGCTGTAAAATTGGGCACTTTAACATTGGACTGTATTGGGATCAATTCATTTTTGGAGTCAATTGATCTAGTGGGCACTAGAGGAACTGCAGTATTTGGCACTTTGCTTTATTTTTTTGCTCAGGACATTGCTGATTGGTGTCAGCTAACATCTTGTGTTGTGGAAACGCTAATACCAATGATGGTGTCAAAAAAGAAGGAAAAAAATGTTAGCCTGAAGAATGGTTTATAAACATTCATAGACCATGTTTAATCAGTCAGAAGTATCTTAAAATACGACAAGATGACTTTTTTTGTTCTATAACAAGGGACAGATTAGAAAGGGAGTTTTTGAAAAAGCACAGCGTTTTGAACTAGGACATTGTGCAGGAACCAAAAGTGTTAACACAGAATCCTTTTACCTGTCACTTAATGTTCCTCAGCAGCAGATTAACCTGAACTCGGCCCTTAGAGGGAGAAGACATGTTTGGACAACACCTGACATGACAGGCTGCTTAGCAATCTCCATTAAAGCCAATGAAAACTGAGACAAAGCAGACCGCCCGGCTCTCTAAATTGGTGCCAGTGAGGTCAAGTTGCAGGAATATGTCAATTACTTAAATTGATCGGGAGACGGTTTCCTTGATAACCAATTTGATCAAGCTGCTGATCGTGTTACATGCATAGCACTACATGTGAATTGAACAGGCTGTCTCAGAAATTGGTTACAACACACTAAAAAGGCTAAACGCAGTTTCCTCTTTGAGGCTAATTCTGTTTCGTCATGTCAGGTGGTGGATGGGGCCACAGCCATAGCATGTAAACAATGGCATTTCAGTTGATTTAATTAGGCAGAGAGGAAGCATTTAGGGGCTTAATTGAGATTGCAGTGGGAAATTGCTCTGAAATAGGTCTACCTGATTTTTTTTTCTTCTTTTTTTCCTCTCTTCACAGAGAGCATGACGAGGGATTTCACTCTCCTCTTTGTAGATAATTAGAATAACCGTAATCACTCCCTGGATGGCCTGTGATTGGAGCGAGTCACATGCCAAACTTATGAAGAGTGTGCATGTTTCCCAGTGTGTGCATGCATGCTCTAAAGTCCTTTTGTGGTTGTGGAAATTGAACACATGCATTCAGGAGGACCTTCTATATTCAGAAATCCGTCTTGTACTTCTCCCTGCCTCAGATGGCAGTATTGCACTTTATTATGCTCTGGATTTGACATTTTTATTGACATTCTTTTATTTATATATTATTTACATTTTTTATTCTGTCTTAACTGTTGTACCACATTTTGCGACTTTTATGTCAGTGAATGTGCTATATAAATAGATTTTACTTATTTATTTATTTATTATTTATGAAACTTTACATTTTACTTATTTAGAATCTGGTGGCAGAACCTTTTAAACAGGCCCGCTACGTTTTCTAATCAATAGTTCTTTGAGACATTGCAATTCTGCAAGATTACTTGCAGAATGATTTGTTTTCACTAATTATTTATGTGCATGTCATTAACGTTTTATTTTTTTAATTTAGATTTTGACCATTAATAATGCAGGACTCTTTTTCCATTTGTTTTTCGGATGACTTCTCTTTTAGCAGAATTTGTACATCGGAACGTTTGTACATCTTTCTGTATTTTTTAAAAATTCATTTATTTATTTATATATAAAAAGTGGACTAAATGTAATGCAGTTTAATCATTCTAAACTTAAACATATGCATTCTGTAGCAGGCTCGCAATAAATTCAGCCATCATAATGATTATAATGTGTCGTTTTATCATAATTAAAGTTACTGAAGGCTGTGTATTTTACTTATTTATTTATTTTACTTTTCCCCACTTATACCAGTCACCATAAATTGAAAGCATTTCATAAAAACTCTTTCTGTGGTTTGTTGTTTGAAGAGAAATCCACTTCCTGAATTGATTGTTGTCCCCCCCAACAGGCATTTGGCTTCATGTCACGGGTGGCTCTGCAGGCAGAGAAGATGAACCATCACCCAGAATGGTTCAATGTTTATAATAAGGTAACGGTGACTGGAGAGTAATTTACAGTGCTGCGTTTATTTAGTGGCCATTACAGTAAGCGCATCTTGCAAAATCAATAGTGATTTGTTTGAGTTGTCGCCATATTTACAGTGATGTGGTTTGTTAATAACCAGTTAGACACACTGCGACTGATCTTGTATAAAGCCTGATTTATTTATTTATTTATGTCAAATGGTTATCGCTGGCCCAAAGCCAGGATGTCACACACTCCTTATGCAAAAAGAAAAAGAACAAAAAAAGCCAAAATCAGGTTCACACTTTACTCCCATGGCTTTTTTTTTTTTTTTGGGGGGGGGGGGGGAAAAAAAAATTAAAAAT
>VVHJ01035619.1:26870-37743 GCA_015107715.1 Tylochromis polylepis
CGCGGAGAGGGCCGGGGGGGGGGGGGGGGGGGGGGGGGGGGGGGGGGGGGGGGGGGGGGGGGGGGGGGGGGGGGGGGGGGGGGGCACTGGTAGTTGCAATCTGATCCTGGCAAATAAAGATAAAAAGGTCATTGAAAGTCAATCTTGACTTAAGTCTGCTTTCGGAGCCTCCGGGGGAGTGCACAGGCCAGCGTTTAGCATGTGGGCTTGTCTGTAGTGGGACTCATTGCAGACACAGTGTGATAGTAATCACAGTATGCGCTCGATGCCAAAAACAACCGGCAGCCTAACATTTACACACACATTTGTATGGCAGTTGTTTTTTGATCAAATGCACCCCCGCTTTTACATTTCCCGTGTGGTGCAGCAGTAACTACTGAACAATCACTGGCTGTTCTCATCTGTGTGAACAGAAACACAGTGTTGTCTATTTTACTGATAAATGGCAGTTTCATGCTGTCTTCTTCGATTTAAAAGACAAACCATCAGTAAAAAGCAAAATCCATTTTATCTGGGATAGTAGGGACTGCAGAAATGGATATCATGCCAATTCCAGAGAGAAGTAAAGTATCAGCAACAGAAGGCCCTAAATAAACTCACATCTGTTACCATTGTCCCTATTCTGTTAAAACTGTCTACAAAAAATTAAACTTTCTATGAACCAATAGAAATATATTTTTACAGCCTTGTCACAATGGAGTATTGTATGGAAAATAGGAGAGATGTATCATTTTTAGCATATAACCATACCGACTTACACCAATTATCAATACAAGAAAAGTATTTCAGTAACTACTCAGCATTCCCTCTATAGTACATAGTATAGTACATACCTTCTATATTTAGTGTTAGCATAGCTGGGAATCCAGGTGCATAATGGACTGCCAAATAAGTTTTAACTTTCCTCATAACTGGTGCTGTGCTTGGAGAACGGGTCTTTCTGTGACTGTGTAAGGAAATCCCCCTCTAAACGACATCAACGAGACCCCAGAGTAGAAAAAAATGTTAGAAACTGAGAGCTTGGAGTGATCTAAAACTAAGCTTGCTGGCTCATTTGTCATTATTTCTAACTTTGGCTAGTAAAAAACAAGGAAGTCCATTTTAAGTAGTGACTTGCTACGTCTCCATCAAATTATCATCAGAACCCAACAAAGGGAAAGCAGCAGTTTTGCTCATTTTCTTCCATTTTGATCCATCTCTCTCAGTGTAACTTTGCACACACTGTTTTGATGGAAGTAGATAGGTCAAGAAGTCAGATAACTGGTGGTCTTTTAAAATAAATAATGTTTACATCTTTCATATAATGTGCTTCATTCTTCGCTCAGCCACCCACAGCTTTCTTTGACTAGGCTGTGAAGTCCTAGCAGCTCGACTCAGCACAGTCACTAATCCCAAAATGACAGTCATGTGTCAGTTTTGTTAGAATTATTGCGGTACAGAGACAGAGTCCTGGAGGTAATAACATAATTTTCTCAGGACACATATAATTATAATAATTCATGCTGTTGTACTTGGGCTTGCAACCATATTCTCGTATTGGCCAAATGCTCTTTTTGATTGTGTGAGCCAATATTTTGTAATAAATCTTCAGCTCCATAAATCAAAGTGTAATTTGCAGCACAGCATGAATATTGGCTTGTTATGTCACTTAGTATTACAAGCAGCACGTTGACTTTGGCTTGATTAAAATAAGCACATTAATTAACGTATTGGACTCTGAGTGTATCCTGAATATACATCAAGCTCTTCAGATGCTGGCTACGGCGTTAACGTGGGAAATACAACGAAATACCCATGTGCTGGTGTCTGAGTCAAGAGGTTTTTGTTGCCACCTCAGTGGGCCTCTACATGTACCCTCAACTTTTCCATAATTTTTCAGCCAGCATGTCCACATAGCAGCTTTTTTTCCTTTTAAGTGTTTTCTGTAATCATGACTTTAGTCTTGAAATATTCAACATATGAAAGTTCCCTCCAAAAAACATACCTTGGACCACATTAAAAAAGCAACATTTTTCTGCTGCTTTCAAACTTCCCTACTCTGGTTGTAACTTTCAGCCACAATTGGGGTAGTGAGGTAGATGCACTTCATTAGGTATAACTAGTTCAGGTTCAGCTTAAGAATGTAGACATGGTCAACATGACCTGCAGAAGTTCAAACTGAGCATCAGAATGAGGAATAAAAAGTTGATTTTAGTCACTTTGAACATGACATTGTTGTCGGTCTGAATATTTCAGAAGCTGTTGATACACTGGGTTTTTCCTGCACAACCGTCTCTAAGGTTTACAGAGAATGATCTGCAACCTGCATACATGGGTAGAAACTATTTTTTTTAGACCTAAAGAAGCCTCTTGGATGAGAGGTGAAACAGCTTCACAAACCTAAAGAACTCTAGTTGCTTTCTTTTTTCAAGCTGTCATAGTCTGCAAAAGAGTATCCAGAGAGTAGCAGTTCCCGTGCCAAATGTGTTGTTGATGTCAGAGGTCAGCGGAGAATGACCAGTTAGCTTCAAGTTAAAAGGAAATAAACAGTAACAAAATAACCGCTTGCTACAACCAAGATATGCAGAAGAGCATCTCTGAATATGCAGCATGTTAAAACTTGAAGCAGATGAGCAACAGCAGCAGAAGACCACCCCAGGTGCCCCTCTTGTTAGCTTAGAATGGAAAACTAAGGCTACAATTTGCAGTGGCTCACCAAAACTAGATAATAGAAGATTAGAGAAATGTTGCCTTTTTTGATTAGCCTTGATTTCTGCTGAAAATTTCAGATGGCTCAGGATCAGAATGTGATGTAAACAAAATGAAAGCATGGCTCCAACCTGCCATGTATCAACAGTTCAGGCTGCTGGTGGTGTAATGGTGTGGAGGATATTTTCTTAACTCTGACACCTTAGTACCAACTGAGCATTGTTTAAATCCTACATGATATCTGAGCATTGTTGCTAATGTGTATCCTCTGAATCTGCAGCATGTGTGACAAAACGGGGTCCAACCTAATACTAGCATGGCTTACTTAATGTATTGACGGGCGAGTGTAAGTTCCAACTAAAGATTTAAATCACTTGACACGGTATGATTTTTTTGTTTTTGTTTGAAAACATGTAATTTTCTAAAACAAGTGGGCACTGTAGATTTTAACATGTTCTATGTTCAACTACAAAGTTGTTTTAATTTGCTGGGGACTATTTTCAGCTGACAATTAGTAAACCCATGTTGTATTTTGTGTGATTATCTCACACATTATCTCTTTGTGTGCACATTAACATTAACATTAACAAAGTACAATAAACCTCTGGAAGCTGGCAGGTCTAAGAACTAAGAAGAATTTATCGTTTTGAAATTTGAAGCTAATTTTATATTTTAAAAAGCAGTTCATCGTTTAGCACAGACAGACCTCCACACGATGTCCACACCTCAGCATAACAGCTGTGTGAAGGTGAGGTTCACTGAATATCTTTCAGCAGGAAAAAAATGCCTTGTTTCTCCCCATATTTGCTGTATATCACCTAACTCTCTTCTTGGTGAAATTTATTTCTTTGCTTGTTTGTGACCCTTTGCAACAGCACATTTGATTTAGGATAGAATCAGAAGTGTTGTGCAAACTACTTCTCATCTACTTTACTACAACCTTTACATTCTATTTTATATCAGCAGCAATATTTCCTTTTTTGACCTTTTCCCCTTAATTAATTCATCCTGATTTGGTTGAAGAAAAATAAACCTGGATATTTACTGGATATACCCATTTTTAATGCTTATCACAGGACTCAGACTCCTCCAGTATGGCACACAACAAACCCTAATAAAAAACTCTAAGCATCTCCTATTTGGAGTAAAGTATCCAACTACTAGTGTCATGACGCTGAGTGTCTGTTTAGCCACTTTCTGGTTTTTTTTGTAAATCATAGTCTGTTTAGACACTCGTCAGTTTCCCTCCTTTGTCATGCCCTCATTAATGTCACCCGTGTATAGTCTGCCTCACCTGTTCATTGAGCTAATTACTCCTCTCTCTCTCTCTCTGTGTGTGTGTGTGTGTGTGTGTGTGTGTGTGTGTGTGTGTGTATACATATACTCCTTTGGCTTGTACCCCTGGCATTCCCCATTCTCACCCTGTGCGTGACTTTTTGGATTATTCTTGGATTTGCCTGTTGACTGTGCCTTGCTAGATATGTTTGCGCCACTGAGTGATCATCTGTTAATGACCTCGGCCTGTTTTTCTGATTAAAGATTTGGATTGTGGCGCATTAATCTACCTCCTAGTGTCGTACAGGGTAAATCACCATAAAAGCACACAAACACATGAATATCCCCAATTACACAGTTTTGTTCTCAACTTCCCAAAGTAATGATAGCACCAAATAGCATTGAAATCATCAATGTTAAAGAAGCATATTTGATTTAAAAAAAACAAACAAACTATAGAAACAGTTCCCTACAGTTATCAGCATTGAGGTTTTTTTTCCCTGTCACTCATTTATTTTCATGCTTTGAGTAGTTCTCACTTTATTCCATGGCTGTCACAAATTGCAGACTCATGAATCTGACTATCTTATTCAAACACCAATGGATACATGGCATGAAATTTTCCCGCGGTAGATAAAAATCACCATCGGTCGTTGTCTGCAATAAGGCAATCATAGGCTTCCTCACCCAGCAAGCAAAAGTTTTTATAGATGCATTTGGCATGTTGAGAACATTTCAAGTTGTGGTTTATTTTTATTTTTTTTGCCAACTGTTTTATTATAGCAATACACTCACATTCACAAACCCGTTACCTGAAAAACTTGTGTTCACCCTCGGATATCAAGTGACGATGATGCTGAAATCTGTGAATGAACAGTTTATGGAAACTTCTTTTTGCAACAGCATGCAGGTTTCTGTTCAAGGGAAGTTGTTGTAAGGGCATCAGAGTCTTTTTGAAATTAGCCATTTTGCTGAATTTAAAAATACCTCCTTAAGTAGATTCAATAGAAGATTTAAATGTAAGAATTAAGTAAGCTAACGTAAACTGCTAATACTTTAATGTGAGCTGCAACCTTAAACTAATGCAGAAACAAAACAAAACAAAAAACAAACCCAAAAAACTGTGTGTATGTGTTAAGTGTGATTGTGTGCACATGAAACACACATGGATCAGACATATGCCACTCAACATTAGACTGCACCTCTGATGATGATGATGATGATGATGATAAGATTTGAAAATGGGAAGTCCTGTTCCTGATGCTGACAAGGCAAGGAGCTTGTGCTTTACGCTCTCTCCTGGTAAAAGTCACTGGCAGCAATGCAGGCTTTGTTCATTTGTTAGTATCATGACATCACTTGATTTTAAGGCAGACATATAATTTGTGGATCTTCTGCCATGATATCAATATACATCAGTATACATTATACAAAATACAAAGAACACTTGAACATTACTGAATGTTAAAATCATCCATTAATTTGTTGTTTTGGATATTCGCTTCTCTTTCTCCACTTAAGCCGTTAGTAATGGTGATGTGGATCACAATCAACATTCCAGTCTTTCATATGTTTTTATGGATATTGCTTTGAGAACGGAAAACAGGAAAGAGGGCTTTCTTTTACTGTTCCATACTGGAAGGTTGCGAATGTCTTTCATGTAATGGCGAGCAAGAAAAAAGTTATAAATTCAATAGAATGTAAAGCAAAAGTAAAATTTAAAACAATACAAAATAAATAAAAATAATTAATAATAAGAGCAATACAAATGAAAACATGGAAAACAAGACAAATATCATAATAAACAAATATAGAGCTAGAAATAGTGAAAGATCAGTGCTCATCTAAAGTGATATGATGAATTTAGTTTTTGATATATTTTCAATTTCACAATGTTAATTTGTTGATTATTATTCTTATTATTATCATTATTCTTATTCTTATTATTAGTTGAGTTCCAAATATTCTAAATTTGGTGTCACTTTGATTTAGTGACAGCTTGTGTTATTTACACTGACATACTGGTACTGATCTTCTAAATAACTGGTTAACCAGTTCTGTGGCATCCCTCTTATTCCATACATTTCTAACTTTTTTTAAATAATAATCTTTGGTCACTGGTGTAAAATGCTTCTTGTAAGTCCAGAAATATTACAACTGCAATTTCTATGATGTCAATTTTTTTTTTCTACAAAATCTACTAGAGCCAGTGTGGTGTTCCTGTTTCCCCTGTAACCATACCTTTGTTCATGCAAAAGGTTTTGTTTATTTAGGAATTCAATCAACCTTTCATGCAACCTATGAAGCATGGATTAGATGTTATGGTCGTGAAATAAAAATGACACGCTTTTATAAGGTCTTGTAGGTGCATAAAGCTGAAAAACAGGTCCTTTCAACCTGTTGTTAGGTGGCTGCTAGGCAATTTGATGATGTCATAATATTTGATATAGATAGGAACCTTCAGGAGCATTAGATATACCTATGTGTCAAGTTTGATTGCTCAAGTTAATGGGCTAGGAGGTTATGCATCCATCCATCCCACTTATCCAGTTCAGGGTCCTGGCTGCTATGGGGAGACAGGCAGGGTACATCCAGGACAGATTGTGAGTCTACAGCAACAGTCGTCTTCCCTTTTAACTATATATTATGCAAAAAGATGTCAAAACTGGACATTGGCAGCTCAGATATAAACCAGATTTTATGTTTTAAAATGAATGTGAACCAAAAAAACTGATAGGTCAGATTTCTTAATTGGTGTTTTAGAAAGCACTTCAAGGCCACTTCCATAAGGAAAGAAACAAATTCTGAAAATGTGACTTACATGCTGCTTGCATTTGAATATTTGAACCCGGGACAATGGCAGCAACAGTGGCAGCTGCTGCAAGTTTATCATTCATGACAATTTGGCTGAGCTGTGGTTAGCTCGCTCAATAATGACACATAACACAGAACAGAAAACTAAACAGCAGCTTAAATTGTGTGTGCGCTGTGGAGGTTCCTCTTCACTGAAATCTCAAACCCAAAGTGTTTGAAATGAGCCAAAGCACAAAACATGCAGCATCTTGAGCTACTATTTGTGATATGAGTTTCATGGCAACAGTAATCCAAAAGCAATCTGATGTGAGCAGCAATTCAGGATTCAGCCTGTTAGTTTACTTTGCTATGAATGTGGGTTATTGTTCTCAAAGTTATTTGAAATGTAAAAAAAAACAAAAACCCTACATGTCTGAGAGAAGAATGAGAATAAATACTTCATTGTAAACTTTTTCCTACTTTCCAGACAGTCCTTCCTTTAGATTAATTTGAGTGTGGTTTCAAAATCAATGTGCAGGGATTTAAACACAGTTGGAATAGGGCTATAAAAAATGTTATCTGTCTCTGTCAGTATCTGCTTTTATTGATTGATTTGAAGTCCATTATTGTCAACAATTTGCTGATATGCTGATAATAGATGCAGACAAGACACTGATTAGGATGGATGGCACCCTACTCAGGTATTTGAGGTGTTTGAAATTTGATTTTAATAGCTTCCTAGTACACTGAAATATGTCTACTATTACTCAAAATCAACATAATGCTATGGAGAGCCATCATTAGTTATGTTTTTCATTTGGGGTTTTATAGCAGTATCCTTACACCCAGAAATAAATGTTGGCCTCCTTGTGAGATAAAGTCTATGGGGACATATTAGATCAATGCTGCTTTTTTATTTAAATTAAAGTTTTGGATATAACTGAGACTTGGCATGTTTACAGGATGCAGCAGCTGTAGTACAGATTTCAGGATCATTTGAACTGCTGCAGGGACCTGGTGGCAGCAGAAGGAGAAAACAAACAGAAGCTGAGCAGCATTAGTGTAAGTTGAGGGGGAGGCCTTGGTTTAGCAGAGATTGTTTTGTTTCTAGATGGGCTGGATTGCAAATGTCAGTCACACAATGGTTAGAATATCCCTGTAACAGCTTTAAATGCAAGTTTTGGACTCCTTCACCATAGTGCTGTATATTCGACTTGTCAAATACTAATAACTGCGCCACACTCATGAAGCCTTTGTTAACATTTGTTAATGTTGCTTCCTCCTTTATGCAATTGTGTCAGCAAATACCATTTCAGTCTGGTTTTCTGGTTGCTTGAAAAGATTTCCTCCATTGCCGACTATGGTGTAACTTCAGCCATAGCCACATTAACCTCTTACAGGGCCCAAGGGCAGAAATTATGCTGTAGGGCCCCCACTGATCCCAACACAGAATGCTGTTTGGGTAGCTTTATCATGTGATCAGAGACACTGGGATGGACCGGTGTTCCTGTGGAACATCACCTGGCTTGCAACATTTTCAGTAGACTTTGACTAATTAAATACAGCTTTATAAAGAAATGTGCACCATCTCATAAAGAATACTGCACAACTATGACTGATAATCTGCTTCAGCGTAATGATGTCCACTAGTGTGTGTGTGTGGGGTGGGGGCTCAGTTATATTTTAAAGCTTTCTCATAAACAACCAGTGGTTTTTTTTTAATTTTATTTAATATCACTGTAGCTTTTAAAATGAAACTACAAATAAAGCTTTGCTTGTAATTAAAACCGAGTTTTTCTGGAGTTTGTTTGTTTCCCAGTTAGCATCGGCCTTAACCTTAACTATTCTAAGGCTTTAGCCATTTTAAGACCTTAGCTGTGAGTTACCATGCCACTGTTCAGAAACAGTGCTTAAAATCATTTTGAAATCCAGCAGAATTTCTTTATGATACTGGAGTCCTTTTAGTTGCTATGTTCTGCTGCAACCTCAAGTTACTGGGCTTATTTAGGTATTTTCCACCCCACCCCCTCCATTTGATTTGTAGAAAACCATTAAAAACTGCTAGTATTTCTTTTTCTTTTTTTTGTGGGGTTCAAAGGATGTCTTTAAATGTCTTGTTTTGTTCAGCAACCAGAGAGATGCACTTAATCTTCACAAATGAGGAGCAGGAGTCAGTTGGAATTTTTTTTGTAATTCTTCACAATTATTATCAAGATAGTTGATTAATTAATGTCTTGTCTAACTTGTTCTGTGTGTTTTTTCTTTTCTTTTCTTTTATTACATCTGGTTTGTGTTTTAACTCTGTAATGTGGGTAAGAGAAGGGGCTCAAAATGGGATAAAACACAGCACATTATCATTATTTATCGCTGGCTCGGTTGCAGTAGTCACACTTGTTTTCTTGTGTGTCACATTTCCTATTTGTGTAGTCTGCAGAATGCATTGTGGAACTTTATCTGAGCTCACTCAAGTCTATTTGGAGCACTGGGGGAGAAATAGTATGCAATTAACAGGACATTGAATAACATGTGGTCACTGTATATAAGGAAAGAAGATTTAAAATGTTTTGTCTCATAAGTGATGACCTATTATTTTTATTAACCAGGAGTAGTTTGTTGTTATCTCGCTGCTGAATATTTCTATGTCTGACCATGAAATGTTGGGTAGATTTAGTTGCAGAGTTTGGAGAAGTGTACATAAGTGTTGGTTATGTGCTGTGCATGTGTGGGAGTTTTTCCAAAGTGGGACACACCTCCTTGGAACCTGTAGGCCCAAAAAGTACCGGTGCTACAGTGAGCATACACCTGGTTTACCGTGTTGAAGCTTTCTATTCTATTCTATTCTATTCTATTCTATTCTATTCTATTCTTGTATCTCCAATAATTCGAGAGCAGTGGGGATTTCCTCAACAGAGAAACGTTAGTTCAAATATTTACCGGCTATAATGCAGCGTGTTGAACTTTGCCCTCCAGGTTGGGGCGCGTTCACGTCTTTATTTATGACTGGAAGCGGGTATTATGGGGAAGGTTTACGACGGCCTGCGCGCTTTGTTTTTGTTACGAATCACCGTGAGTCTTTGGGTGCGCTTTGTCCTCTCGTCAAACATTTCTAAATCAAAGCGGATGGCTGCAATTACAGCCGGTGCGCATGCCCGTCTGAAGTAAATGTTCCGGGCGTCCGTGCGCTCAGGCGCGCCCTAGCAAAGAATTTGCAGCCGGGCACACTGTTGATATGACTGTTGTGACTTGTTGTGAATGGTGAAACCTCAACGACAAAAGAGCGTCAGCAAGGCCACGGCAGAAGGTTAGAGAAATAAAAACTGTAATAAAAATGTGCAATAGTCCTTTAAAGGAGGATAACCTCATATCTAATCGGATCTGGAGAGCTATCCAAGAGCCACAAACTCACTCCGTGTTGATATTTCATTTTAAATGAATAAAACGACTTTAAAAAGAGGGAAGATCTCCACAAACATGTGCTGAGAGTGGAGGTAACATCAAGATACAATTATGGTAAAGTTTTGGGAGAATGATATGAAGCCCCCTTAGAAGATATAATTAATTCACACATAATTTAGAGAAGCGTGAGTCACACTGCATTTTATGCTCATTAAATTACATAGACACCTTCATTTTATACGAAGTATCGAGAATAATTACGACAGAGTCAAGGTGAACTTACAGTTGAGCATGGGAAACACGAGAATTTAAAAGGAAGTTGATACAAAATGTCACAAGGTGAGTATTACCTTAAGGAAATTGCTGTGTGGACTGTGTAACTCAAAAAAAAAAATACAAAAAAAGTATTAGAAGTTGAAAATTATTTTCAGTTTACATTGGAGAGTTTGCCGCCTTATTGAGATATGTATGTATAAAAATTTGCAAGCATTCCTTTTCACTATCAGGTTGTTTATTAAAGTGGTGCCTCTAATCCAATACCCTCTAAGACCGAGCGCTATCAGTTAAACCACACACTCGTGGCTGCTCCAGCAGCGCACTAATATCAGTCTAATGGTGAGTAATATAGATATGGGGATTTCTGCAGGTGTCAGAAAACAAGATAGGGTATTGACTGAAATCATTATGTGTGCACGGGCTTGTCACCAGTTGCAACCGCCCC
>VVHJ01035620.1:0-16359 GCA_015107715.1 Tylochromis polylepis
TCCCGCTCCCTTCTCCCGTCACTCGTGAACAAGACCCCGAGATACTTAAACTCCTCCACTTGGGGCAAGAACTCATCCCTGACCCGGAGTGGGCACTCCACCCTTTTCCGGCTAAGGACAATGTGACGCCATGGTCCTTTGGAGGTGCTGATTCTCATTCCCACCGCTTCACACTTGGCTGTGAACCGTTCCAGAGCGAGTGGTGAAATTCTGTCTTCTAAGATGCTCTTTTTATGCCCAGTCATTTTACTGACCTCTAGCCAAATAACCTCATTAGTTGTTAAATTTTCCTCCAGCTGTTTCTTTTTAGTACCTCTTTCTTTTCCAGCCTTTTGTTGCCTTCTCCTAACTTTCTGAGATGTGGTGCTGCCAAAATAAGCTAATCTCTTTCATGAAATTTTAAAATGTAAAATGCAGTAGTAACGTTTCAATATTTTTTGTTTTCTATGTTCTATTAAATAAATGATGGGTTTATGAGATTTGCAAATGATTGCATCATTCTGTCTTTATTTACATTTTAATGTATCCCAACCTTTTTGGAATTGGGGTTGTGATTTGAATATTTAAATATAAAAACTTTGCGTTAAAGTCATTTTGTTATTAGCTACACCGTGCTTAAATTGCTCTTAGAAATTAAACTGTCCATCCATCCAATTAAACCGTTTATATATATTCAAAAGCAGAAGAACAGAAATAAATCCAGATAAGGGGATAGGGGGGGAAAAAATCGACATCAAAATTATGCTCATAATATTTAAGATTGTGGTGCGACAGCTAATCTCCACTCCAATTCCAGAAACATTACTGTAGGACTAGCCAGGTAAACGACTTTGGCATACTTATTAATGAGCAACATGCGTGTATTTTTCTAATAAAAATGCAGTTATTTAATCTTATATTCATTTAACGTTGAACATCATCATGCAGTTTCACTCATTAATTTATGCAAAGATTAACAATGATGTTGCGTATAGTTATTGAATAGATGTTTTTTTCATTTTTCTATTTATTTTTTTGTATTTTGAGGGTTTTTTACGTCAGAATACATTCACGCTCTGTTCTGCGGAGGATAAGAGCGTATAGATGGGTGGATGAGCAGATTTTCCAAGATGAACATATGTTTACCTTGTTTAGCTCTGGAAAAAGTTCTTGAATGACGATGTCCAGCAGCACATATGTCAGCTGAGGAAGGGGGAAAAAAAGGCAGGAAGAAGATGAGAAGCATTAAGGCCAGTCATATTTAAATAAATATGGAAAGATGGAAACAAGAACAGTATGCAGAATGGCAGAGGAAACTGCGTTTTAGCAAACTGCATTTCACATTGCGTACCTATTATAAGGTGTGAGTGAGTACATTCGGAGATACGCTGCACAGCAGGAAAATGTACCCCAAGTCAATTTCAATTCATATACCCATCTGTCATATACTAGCACAGCTTTTGTTTCGTGTCCAGATACGTTTCCTATCAGTGAAGTGCAAACATTCTGAGAAAGCACAGAGTGTGTCCTCGCTGTTTGCGCGTCTCTGTCCTTGTACCTGTTTGTTGAGCACTGGCTGCTGTAGTCCATCGAAGAGGAGACGCACTCCTTCATACTTGGCCTCTTCTCCGATACATTTCCCCAGAAAGTCTGAAGATAAATGAAGGACAAGTCCCCAGGCAGCAATTTAAAACTCACCACTTGTCTTGTAGGTTTAGATGCCGACTACAAGTGGTCTATAAATTACAAAAGGCGACTTGGAAGAACTAAATAAATACCTGGAATATAGCTCATCATCTCCTCGAATGTCTTCTTTGCTCTCCTCTGCTTGTCTTGGGTGGAGCGAGGCGGGCTGCTTTCACAGAAAACTGAGTCTATGAGGGCAAAGATTCAGTACATGATTTCACCTCACTTAGTTTGTGTGTTTAAAGTTCAAGATTCTCACAAATACGCAGATTCCCTTTTGGTCTCTGGCTGCGTACCTCTAAGCAGGGTGATGAGCGAGACTAGCCGGTGCTCCTGGACCACTTGGCTGAGTTTGTACTGAAGATAATAATCTGTGTAGGCCTCCAGCGTGTTTTTGAACAGGATCCTGCCACCCATTAGCAGGTGGTGCAACCAATCAGGGATATGAAAGATGACTCTGCCTAAAAATCAAGAAGAGAGAGAGCACTCATCACCTACATGACCAATCTGTTTAATATACACTGATCAGGTATAACATTATGACCACCTGTCTAATATTGTGTTGGTCACCTTTTTGCCAGTAAAACAGCCCTGAACCATCAAGGCATAGATGCTGGTACCAACATTTACTTTAAGTCCTGTAAGCTGCGAGGTGAAGCCTCCATGGACTGGAGCATATCCCACAGATGCTCAACTGGACTTACATCTGGGGAATCAACACCTCGAACTTCCTGTTGTGCTCTCAAATCATTTCTGAACCATTTTTGCTTTGCGGTGCATTATCCTGCTGAAAGAGGCCACAGCCATCAGGGAATAGTGTTTCAAAGAGAAAGGGTATGCATCGTTTGCAACAGTGCTTAGGTACGTGTCAAAGTAATATCCACATCGATGGCAGGACCCGAGGTTTCCCAGCAGAACATCGCCCAGAGCACCATACTACTTCTGCGAGTTTATACTTGCCTTCTTCCCATAGTGCATCCTGGTGTCCGGTGTTCCCCAGGGAAGCTTCACGCATTCACGTGATGTGACAGAAAATGTGATTCATCAGACCACACCACCTTCTCCCATTGCTCCATGGTTCAGTTCTGATCCGCACATGTCCATTGTTGGCGCTTTCAGCACTGTACAGGGGTCAGCATGGGCACCCTGACTGGTCTGCAGTTATATAGACGCATACACAACAAACTGTGATGCTCTATGTATTCTGACAACTTTCTATCAGAGTCAGCAGTAACTTTATCGGCAAATACAGCTACAGCAGTTCATCTTCGCTCCCCATCAGTGAGCCAATGAGTCAAGACCCTGTTGCTGACTCACCACTGTTCCTTCCTTTGACCACTTTTGATAAGTATTGACCAATGCAGACCAGGAACGCACCACGAGCTGCAGTTTTGGAGATGCTCTGACCCAGTCGTCTAGCCATCACATTTTGGCCCCTGTCAAACTTGCTCAAATCCTTACGCTTGCCCATTTTTCCTGCTTCTAACACATCGACTTTCAGGACAAACTGTTCACTTGCTTCCTAATGATAATCAGTGTAATTTATGTCACCTGTCAGTGGTTATAATGTTATGCCTGATCAGTGTAAACTGTGTGTTTTACAATCTGTCTTTCCTCACCCCCTATTTGCTGACCTTATGGCTTCTCATTTGGTGTAAACTTAACAGAGTGGACATTTTTCAGTTGTTTGGCCTAATATTTCTTTTTTAGCAGCATGCACTTTCAGCCATATGTTTCATGGTTCTAGTGTCTGTCAGCAACACAGACCAAGACGGATGAAAGAATAAGACAAGCAGTGAAAATGGACTTCCTCTGAAGGAAGCGAGGAGAGATAAGAAGAGGAGCTCAGTCATTCAAGAGGGAGTCAGAGTAGAGACGCTGCTTTTCTGCATCAAATGGAAGTATTTGAGGTGGATATTATGTCTCTCAACTGGTTTGGAAATGTCTGTGTGCCCTCGGGGAGAAGCCTAGAGAGGGTATCGCTGCTGTTGCACAACCCAGAAAAGTGGTTTCACAACAGATGCACGAATGGCACATGTGGAGTTTTAGTATTTTACCGAGCAAATAAAGTCCTTTCTGAAACACTTTCCAATAAAATTTAAAGCCGGTAAAAATCGATCCACATTCTATATTTAAGCCTGTAAACTTACACAGAAGGAAACATCATAAATAGTGTCTGAAGAACAGACTGCAAAAAAACAAACCTCTTCTTACCAACATACATCAAGTAGTCATAAACCCCTTCAATGGTGATCATTTCCATGAAGTAGTTCTGATTGTGTCTCTTCTCTGTCATCTCTGATCGGTTGGCATTGTTTTTGAAGAGGTCATTGAAGAGCTGGGGGTGAGACACTTACGTCAGATTTTAAGACTGAAGCTCTTTCAAACACCCACTGTCTCTATTTGAGAGCATTTCTAGTTATGAGTGACTCACAGAACTCTGGCAAAGTAAATATGTAACGTCCCTATTTTTTTAGGAATATATTCAGATTTTATGTTAAGTTAAGTGGACGTGTTTGTTTAAGCACCACTTGCAATAAGCTGTTATGATCTCATCAGTTCAGCCACTGGCAAGTTCTCAAATTAAATGCCTGAGGCCTTTCTTGGCAATGCCAGACCTCATTTAAATTTTGTGAAGTGCTACTTCACAAAATTTGTTGCAAAAATAGTGCATGTGCTGATATTTTATTCTATTGTGTCAGTAATACTAAAATCACCATTGGCTGACTTTAATCCCATTAAACTTACTTTTAATTGAGGACAGAGGAATCTAATAAACACTGGAGGAAACAAAATATCAGTATAAACAGTTTAATCAATGGTCGATACAAATCACTGTCTTTGCTTTGAAAACTCTAAAGCATGCACTGGGGAAAATGATTATTTGATCCCCTGCTGAATTTGTAAGTTTGCTCATAGACAGAATATCGAACCAGTAAATGACTTCGTACTTGGTGGAGAAACCCTTGCTGGCAAGTACAGTGGTAAGACATTGCTTGGAGCTGGCACCGGGTTTGCACACATCTCATGAGGGATTTTGGCCCACTCCTCTTTAAAGAAACTCTAAATCCTTCAGGTTTATTGGCTGCTGCTTGGCAACTCAATGCTTCAGCTCCCTCCACAGATTTTCTATAAGACTGAAGGCTACAGACCAGCTAAGCCACTCCATGACCCTAATGTGCTTCTTCTTTAGCTGCTCCTTTACTGCCTTGGCCGTATGTTTTGGGTCATTGTGTTGCTAGAAGATGACGATGATCCCTCTTCAGTGTTCAGGCTGAGGGAAGGAGGTTCTTGTCCAAGATTTTACTGTACATGGCCACGTTCATTGGTCCCTCAGTGCGGTGAAGTTATCCTGTACCCTTAGTAGAAAAACCGCCCCCAAAGTATAATGTTTACACTCCATGCTTGACTGTGGGGGGTATGGTGATCTTTAGGTCATACTCAGCATTTCTCTTCCTCCAAACATGGCAGTTTAAGTTGATGCCAAAGAGCTTGATTTTGGTTTCCTCTGCCCACAGTACTATCTCCCAACCCTTTTCTGAATCATTTAGCTGTTCACTGGCAAACTTGAGACATGCTTGTACCTTCTTGAGTAGGGGGAGCTTGCAAGAACTACAAGATTTCAATCCATTACAGCGTAATGTGTTACCAATGTTGTTCTTGTTGACTATGGTCCCAACTGCCTTCAGATCATTAACAAGCTCCTCCTGTGTAGTTTGGGGCTAATCCACCACCTTTCTCATGATTATCCTCACACCATGAGGGAAGATCTTTCCTGGAGCTCCAGACTGAGGGTGATTGAGGGTCATTTTATTTTTCTTCTATTTCTGAACCGGCATTTGTCACTTCCTTCCTGCTGATGGTCTTGTAGCCCGTTTCAGCCTTACGCAGGTCGACAATCCTGTCCCTGACATCCTTTGACAGCTTTTTGGTCTTGTCCATTGTGATAGAAATCCATTCTCTTGACATTTGTGCTTTATATACATAAGAAGTTGAGATCAGAAGTATCAACAATTTATTGTAATCTGTGTGCCACAAAAGCAGACAGTCATTCTCTGGGAGGCAAAATTCTGTTTAGGTTGTAGGGGATCAAATACGTTCTCGAGTATTTGATCCCCTACAATGACATGCCAATCAATTCATAACTGTTATGCAATATGTTTTTTTATGGGTTTTTGATCGATTTTCTGTCTCTCTCCATTAAAATGAAACTACCATAATAATTACAGACTGATTTATTTCTTTGTAAGTGAGCAAACTTACCAGTTCAGCAGAGGTTCTAATAATCTAATTATTTCCCCACTGTATATCTGTAAAGCTCAGTTGGCTTGTGGACTTCTGACCAGACAGTTGTAACAGGAACAATTAATTGCAACTGAGCTTTAGGGACTCTACCAGTACTCAGGATACTCCTCAAGCTCATCTTGCAAAAAATGCAGACACTCAAAAAGCTATAAAGCCTGACTTGCCAACCTTTTTGTCATTCTCTGAGGTGGGACTCAGGATAGTGAGCTCAGGTCGGCTGGGTTTGGGTTTGGGAGATTCACAGGAATTGAAGAAGGACTGGATGAAAGGTTCCAGATGCTGCCCTTTCTGGCAGAAAAAAAAGCACACATGCAAAATGTATAGTGGGTAGTTATGGTTTCAAAGACACAAAGCTGACATTTGAAAACATCTGTATCGTGAAAGATGAGACACACAAAGCACATCCTACATATTGTGTCCCAGAATAAATGCATTTCTCACCTCTTTTATCAGTTTGCTGGGGACTGACTTAATGATTTTCCCTGTGAAAAATAAAAAATCGTATCTCAGTGATGTATGCTTCTGTCACATTGTGCCTCTTTTCCAAACACATATCTTCTCATCCAACCCAAGGTCAGCCTGATCAAACATTTCCACAGGCTGTTTGAAATACTCTTGCTGTTTAAACATCATCTATTTTGCACATTTCTGTTTAAACAAAGTGTCTGTCACATTCTCTGCAGCCAGGTCAGAGAGAATGTGCCTCATACTGTACCGAGATTCACGTCAGGTAACATCTTGTCCAGGAACTGAGACTCCATGCTATGAGGAGACAGGAAGTCAGCCAGGAGCTGGCTGTTGCTCAGCTCTGGGTGCTGCAGGAGTTTCTGTGAAGTGAACAGATAATAAAAACACACATTTGTTCTGTAGCTGAACATCAATCAGAGGTCCTCTCATACACATTAAATCTGCAGTCCGCAGATTTAATGTGTATGACCAAATGTATGCAGATGCAGGTGCTTTACTCATTTTTAGAACAAAGCAGACTGTGGATTTTCAAGGGCCTTATCTTGGTTTTTCTGCTTATAAAGCCCAGCCAGTCAAGTTTGGATTAGTGCTTACTACTCTCTACAGAACATCGCAACTTTTTAAATTAATTCCCAAGCTTTCAAAGCAGCCTCTTGGTATGCTTTGAAAAAAACTTGCAGACTTATTTCAAGGTAAGTAATCCATCACAGTGAAAACTTTCACTGCTTTTTGTGTTGTCTTTTGTGATTCT
Organism: Tylochromis polylepis; assembly: GCA_015107715.1. NCBI lineage: Eukaryota > Metazoa > Chordata > Actinopteri > Cichliformes > Cichlidae > Tylochromis > Tylochromis polylepis. The sequence continues at coordinate 7,190 of VVHJ01035620.1, forward strand.
GTAGTGATGGCCCTCCAGGTTACGACCATTTAAAAATCTTTCCTTGGTGTTCCATCAGTATCCAGTATCAGTATTCAGTATCCGTTTTCTGTATTATTTTTTTTTAATTTGAGGTTCATTCTATAATTACACTTGATGCCTACAGGTTATATTCATCAATTTTACTATATATTTACTCCAAACATCTTATATTAGGGGCATATTCTTTTAATTAATACTAGAAAGTCATCAGGTTCCAATATATATTTTGCAGAGAATGCATAAACTAAATGCATAGTGCTATTAAAGGTTTTGTCTTTAATAGCAAAACCTAAATGTCAGGTTTTGCTATTAAAATTAACAATAGGATGCATATTTTTGTATATTATGCTTATCATTATTAAGGTTGGGTACATGCCGACATAAATACATACATACACTACAATCATCGTAGTAAGATTATATAAAGAAATTATATAGCAAAATGTTAAAAGTGCAGCTACACAGTAATTACATAAAGCATGACACTTTTAGAAGAGATTATTGTAGCTGATCTAAACACTGTTATATTGTCTAGGTACAGTATATATTACTCCTATCTAAATGCTACCTGATTAAGAAAGCATTTGCATTTCAACATCAGAGGTGGTCACACTTGCTGATGATCCTGTAATCAAGTGCATTTGATCACTTACATTCATAATTTCTATGGAAGCAGTAAGGCTGTACTCAGTGTTTCACAGCACTGCATAGAGTCCTTTGAAAACTTTCTTTTTCACATGACTGCGTATTCTGCCTAGTACAATATAGAAGCAAAGGCCGAAGAAGCTCAGATATCTACCTGAAGATACTCCTGAAATTCCTCCCTCTTCGATGTCAGAAATTCGTAATTCTTGGGACCAATTATTCTCTTTGAGGGCAGCTGAGCGTCTGGAAATGAGCCTGCAAATGGTGTAAGATTTCACAAAGAAGAGTGTTAAAAATATGTATCTTTCTTTAACTGGAACATAACAGCCATGCAATTTCCAAGTCCCCAAAATAATGCAACAGGCCCATTAAATGTTCTTCACTTTAAAATGTAGGTTTACTTGGAAGTAATAATCTGGGATTTCTGTGGAGTCGACAATGTCATTTTCATTGGAAAATTCCTTCCTGATGGCCTTGAATGAAAAACAGAGCAGTGCACAGGTTCTCTAAATGAACATTATGAAGAAAACTAACCGTGAAACTCGGTGAGCTTTGATTCTAGGACATAGAACTCCAGATATCTCCTGTACACAGACCAGTGCTCAGTCTCATGTCCGACTGCAGAGAAACAAACAACAAGGCTTAATTAATGACCCCAAACCAAAACAGCTAGTCACACTGGTTACTCAAACTGTAGCGAGAGGTAACTGTTCAGTAAGCTGCACAACATAAGGCTCATTTCAACAAATTATAGCAGATCTTTGATGATTTACATGTGAAATGGCAAAAAAAAAAAAGAATAAATAAAGAGCGAAATTAATCATGATGAACTTCTCAGCAGTGGCTGTATTTGACACCAGGACATCTGTTCAGATTGTTTCCTAATAATAATACAGATTATTTACAAGTATGTTTTATTGGGATATGTTGGTTAAGATTGTGAGGATAAAATTTTCCTGTATTTTTATGTGGGGTTTTTTTCTGATAGGAAAATTAAATTAATAGTCTGATTCTTTTTTTCAATCACAGTTAAATTGTATAAAAAGAGCAGACACAGATGACTCTAAAAACTTCTCAGCTGAAATGGTGAGTGACTTCACTCGGATGACACTAAGTAAGACTGAAGGAAAAGGTCCGCACAGCCTCACCTGCCTTCCGGTCATTGCGCTCTACATCAATACAAAACACTGGAATGCGCTCCCTCTTTACGTCGTCATCGTAGAAATCAATGTATGGGATTGTGATGTTCCAGGCTGAAAGGTTTCGCGGGGTGCTCGGGGTGGAGGCTGCCTCCATGGGGGGATCATCCTCCAGCACCATCATGGCTTCCTCCACCTTGAATAGAAGGAAGTGAGAGTGGTGGAGGTCAAGGCTTTGTGGAGTACATGACAGATGAACAACACAACCACTTTTATGCTGTAAAACACACAAAGTTAGAGGGCTGACTTTAATTTCTTGGAGTTCTTTTGTTCTCCCTGTATGGGTTCGTTTTACCTTAACCATATAATAATTTGCACAGCAAATGAATAGTAATTAGTTTTCCCCACCAGGGAAAACTAAAAAAAATAAACGTGACTGAGACTTGACCACAAGTAAGGGAAGTGCAATGTATACACAGGATATCCCTTTACAATAAATGCAGAACAAGGAATTAACAAAGTAAAGACAGTAAAGTGCAGTAACAGACTGTGTTTTGAAGTCACAGCAATATAAATTTACCTTAAATTACCTTAAAAAGTCCTTAAATTGACTGATTTTCATTCATTTGACAAACACATTTATTTTTAAATTTCTTTCCTTTAAAGTTGATATTTAGTCATTTTTGCAGGTCGTCTTTGTGGTTTCAAAGGGAAACTCTTGCTCTTAAAAATCAATGCAATCTATTGTAAGGCAGGCAAACTCATGGTGTGCAGACAATCACCTCTGAAACTGCCCAGAACCCAAACGTTGGATTTAAATATTGGAAAAGTAGACATCATTCTACACAGATATTTTATTATGCCTGAAAAACCTGGCAAATTGCACCGAAAACCTTGAAGGCTTACACATAAGGTAGAATTAGTAGACTATGTGGCTTTCTTTTCTTTACTCACCAACGCCCCCATGTGGGAGTTACTTCAAGAGACCCTCAATATGGCTTGAAGACCTGTTTGCAGTTACTTCTAATAAAATTTGACACGGTGCTTTAAATTTGACATGCAGTTTACATGTTTTCAAATCTAACCCCTTAAAGCAACTATCACCATGCGAGCATTATTTTTTTACACTTTCATCATCTTATAATGAATGTTTAGGCCATTTTTAGATGTGCCTTACCATATCATCCTCCCCCTCTACCAGCCCATAGGATGGCAGCATGGCTCCTTCCATCGTTGTGCTCTTGAACACTCCTTTGATCTTACTGCCAATGCGGCTAATCCCAAAGGACTCGCCCCTCTTAGACGTACTCCTGCAGTTCAAACAAGGAGGCTATTAAACACGGAGCATAAGACGAGATACGCATGGCTTCAGCAAAGCGCATGCAGCTTCAGAGAAGTGAGAGCAGGGACTGTAGGGGAGAAGAAGCAGCTTATTGTATCTGTATCATGGGAGGGAAAAGCTAAGGTAGCCAAACCAATGACAACATTTAACTTCATAGTCATCTTACAATAAAATGCCTGGGTTGCTGGTAAAGCGCTGCAGGGCCAAAAACACACACACACACACACACCACAAAGCACTGAGCAGTGATGAACAGATGTGTAGCTTGGAGGGGATATTTTCAGGGTGTAAAAAATGCTGATGATGATCAGTTACCTGACAACCGATAAAAAGCACACAACATCACAGGTGCTCTGTGTGAGTGCCAGTTTGCTCACATAAAGTAAAAGTCACCACATGACGCACAGAGATACACCTACTACACAAGAAGCTGAGCACAGAAAAAGTCACTGCAGTGTCGAAAACAAGACTGGAGGAAATAAAACGACAAATAAAAACAGGATCCCGTGCATAGACCCCACCATGCAGGTGTCCGGCTGAGACTGGGGTCACATGGGTGTGAAACTGGATAGCATGACATCACACTGAGCGACCTGGGACAGACAGATGGACCCTGACTTACTTGGGTGATGAGTGGCGGTGGGATAGCGAGCCGTATGGGAAGTTTGTGAACGTGGACTGGGCATGGAGGGAGTTACAAGATGCAGGTGAAGAGCTGCCAGAGGCGGTGAACAGTGAGGACGGGGACTCGGGGCTCCAGTCCCAGGAACTATAAGCAGAACAGGGTCACATCCCCACGGGCAAGAGGAGGGAGCGGACCGTGGATCATACCAGGGCAGGCAGTATGGTGGTCACAGAATCAGAGTGGACATACGGTCACAGACACAGGCACGATGGTGGAAATACACAGATGGGAGTAATGGGCGGACAAACGGGCAGAGGTGGAGAAGGTTTCTTAATTGCAGGTATGGAGGGAGGTTAGCCTCGAAACTGGTCACATGTGATTGTGGGCTGTGAAAGCAATTATATGCTATCCCATCTATCATTTTGAGTGTCGTAATTTATGCTGCTTTGGAAACTGCCTTTATAACAAGTTTGCTTTCAGGTGTAGAAAATGAAACATAAAATGAGTTTCCCTGATGTTCAATGCTCTGATTTTGGAATCTAAGAAACAAGCAAAAGGAAATTATAAAAATCAAGGCCTCCATTATGCTTTTATTAGCTTTATCAGCTTACAGGCTTACTGGTAACACATGCTGTGATTAGCTCATTAAGGTCAGTTTACTCAGTGTTCTCTCTTTTTGCAGCTACAGCACACTCACCAAATAAAACATGTATTTAGGGGTGAAATGAGATGACTGCTAAAAAATTATATATCATTATCGTATTATCAGCTAGTGCTTATGAAACTGAAGCCCTCCTTGACAGCTGTGAGCCCAGGCAGGGCACAGTGTTTCTGTTAAAAAAAGGCAGCACATCTTTAATCTTTAGGCAAGTATGAAGTGTCTTTTGGAATCTTGCGTGCAGCACTACTCAGCCAGCCACTGTTCTGATCAGCACACTGATGACTTGTACTCACCGAATGTCATCCAAACTGACGCTATTTCTGGAACAATATGCACAAGGAGTTAGTGGCAGGGCCCCGTGGCCACATACACACCACACCCCGTGATAGAAAACATGACAGTCGACCCCTGGGTTCAGTTCAGTTACAGCTATAGTGCAGTCATCTGATATAACTTGCATTGGATTGCATCTGTACAGCTTAGTTACAGTTATGTTTATGTGTGACGCAGCTGACTCATAGCATATCCTATCATCGTACTGCAGAGTGCTGTGGGGAAACAGGGATTTATGCACGTTTAATAGGGAAGCCAGGAAAATTACAAAGATCAAAGAAAACTGGACGTGGAAGAAAACAGAAATTTACTGTGTCTAAAATCTTAGTTAACAGTGAATTTGTGTTTGTACTGTTTTCTGTTTCTATATTTTCTGAAAGTCCACCTGTGCATCATTATGCTAAACGTTTATGCTGTTACACACAAACATAACAAAGCGAAACCTACCTGCTCATTTTGGAGTTTCTGGCAGGGGACTCTGCCCCTCTGAGAAGCTGCCGAAAGTACTGTGGAAACAGATGGAAAAAGAAAAAGAAAAAAAGACACGGCAATCAAACAACACATATGGAAATTCAGCTAAACTTAAGGAACATGCCAGTGCCTAAATAATAATAACCACTGATGCCCAGTTTATTTGGGAGCAAGAACAGGGGTGGCAAGTAAGTAGAATATAATCTCATATTGTTATCCAGACACTATTCACACAGGGCTATGGCCTGCTCTGAACAATGGCTGAGCTCTGGTCCACCCAGCTGAATTCAATGAAATTGCTTCTGAGGGGTGAAATTCGGCTTGGCAGTTTGGCATAATGCCAGTGCCGGCTCATTGGCCGGTTGCGCATCTCATATTGATGACAGGGCTGATAGCGGTTGGTAGCTGAGGGATCGAAAGATGGGTCTGAGTCAACAACTTCCAGTTGAGCTCAAGTTTAAGCATTTTATAGATATAGTTTTGGTATATCTGAGACAATAAAAATACTAAAGGCAAGAAATCAACATTCAGTCTCTACTAAAACACCCATAATTTAGGAAGGAAAATGCTTAAGCTGGGTGACAATAGGCTTAGTGGTTTCTATTGCGGTGTGGGCGCTAACCTCATCGCTGTGGCAGAACATGGGGGTGAAAACATTCTCCAGAAGAGAGAGGACGTGCTCGTAGGCTTCAAACAAGCACCTCATGGTCTGCAGTTTCACCACTTCCGCATAAGGACCGTCAGCAACTGGGACGTTCAACAAAAACACACACACGTGTTAGCATACTACATAACATGCACACTCATTAAGACAGACCTAGTATGTTTAAGACACTTTAACTTCAATAATGACTCCTGTCACATACTGTTGCGTATTTCTTCCACTATAAAGGGGTCAAAGCGGATTTTGTCAACACTCTCGTCCAAGCAGTAGGTCTCATAGATCTTCTTCACTTCCTTGTGGAGCATCATCTTCTCTGAATCCAACAGCTCAGGGCACAGAATCCTGTCGTTGAACTCCTCTGAGAAGTTAAGAGAGTCAGACATGACAGTGTCACAGTGATAGGATGCTTAACTCTGCCACCCATGAGTGGTAATCTGTCCTGATGAATTCAGATGGGGTGATGAAAAGCTGTTGACAGAATTGAGTAATTAAGGTGACACTTACCCCACAATGAGTAGGGCACAAAGTAAAGCAATGTAGTATCTTTTATTTCTCAAAACAACTGGATTTAGAAAAAAAAGGGAAATACTTGCCAACTGAGAGACAGAATTGGAGGACATGGACAGCTCCTTCTTGCTTTAGGAAGTTCATAAAGCGAAAGAGAAGGTCTTGCTGTTCTCGAATTTCCTTCAACTCCAGCTTTAGCACCTGATACGAGGGCAGGAAAAAATGGATTAGTATACTCTATAAACCATTCCCTGCTATATTCCTCCTACTTCTTTTAAGCTTATGCTGTCCTATATATCAGCTACATATGGTCACTGGGTTTTTGCTTGATGCCAGATGGCTTTAATGTTTCAAAAGTGGCTTGCAGTTGAATTTTTTTTAGGTTTTTAATTAAATACTTCACTCTCCTAGATGAAAGCAAACACTTACTGAGGGCTTTTTGTTGCGAGTATCAGAGTACTTTTGTAGGAAAGGAACCAGTGTTGAAGTGGGCTCTGTGGCTTCTTCAGGCTAGTGGGAACAAGTCAGGAAAAATTAAATACACAGAAGATACACTCACCGCTCATTCGGTTAGGTACACCTGTTCAACTGCTTGTTAATATCTAATCACGTGACACAAACTCAGTACATTTAGACATGTAGACATGTTCAAGGTAACCTGCTGAAGTTCAAATCGAGCATCAGAATGGAGAAGAAAGGAGATTTAAGTGAATTTCTATGTGGCATCGTTGCTAGTGCTAATACAGGCTGGGCTGAGTATTTCAGAAACTGCTGATCTACTGGGAATTACTCCACACATCCATCTCTAGGGTTTAAAGAGAATGGGCTGAAAAAGAGAAAATATCCCATGAGCAGCAGTTCTCTGGGTGAAAATGTGTATGTCAGAGGTCAGAGGAGGGTGGCCAGACTTCTGACTGCTTTGAGCAGAGAGGAAGGCAACAGTAACTCAAATAACCACTCATTATCACCAGGGTATGCAGAATAGCATCTCTGAATGCACAACATGTTAAACACTGAAGCAGATGGGCTACAGCAACAGAAGACCACACAAAACTTCACCAAAATCAGACAACAAAAGATACGAAAGACATTGTCTGGTCTGATGAGTCTCAATTTCTGCTGCGACACTTAAATGGAAGGATCAGGATTTGATGTAAACAGCATGAAAGCATGGATGCATACTACCTTATACCAACAGTTCAGACTGGTGGTGCCGGTATAATGGTGTGGGGCTATTTTGTTGGCACACACTGAGTATTGCTGCTGACCATGTCCATCCCTTTATAACCCAGCTAACAAACCTGCTTTATGCCACAAAAATATGAAGGAATTCTGAAAGCAAAAGGGTGACCTGACTTATTACTAGCAAGGTGAACCAAACAGAGTGACCAGTGAGTGTAAATGACAGCCACTTACAGTCCAGTATATACTTACAGGTGAGTTGTCAATGAATATCAAAATTAAATGATTCACTGTGTCCTGAAATTTAAAAAAAAAAAAGCAGTCAGTAAGTTTCAAACTCAAGTGTAGCACTGTGAGTAGTGTTTTGATTTGTCTTTTATTTGCATTATCATAATACTGCACATTAGTGCTGGTTACAGGAGTATAAAAGAAATATCCTGTTAGACTGGCAAAATGCATCCAAAGACACCTTTAAGGGAAAAAAAAACAGCTTTGGATTTCTATTCTACACTCACAGGATCAGCCAAGTAGTCCATTGAAGGAAGGAAGACAGAACCAGCCAAAACTTCTCTTATCAGGAGTGTAAGAGATCTGAGAGAATGAAGAGATACAGAAGCAGGAAATAAGAGAACGAAGCAATAAAGACGTAGTGCTGCATAGTGTCACAAAGGACACTATTCTCATGTAGAATCATGCTGTGCATTCGTGTTGTGACTTAACTGGGCAAATATATGGTTGCAGTACATGGGCTTTACTTCTGGAGCAGTGAGTTACCTGCAGTCTGTGGCCTTGGGCGGCAGGATGTAAGGGAAAAGTATCTCAGTCAGCTTCCTGAGGTAGAGAAGCTCATCTCTGCGACTGCGAAGAGCCACATGGAGATCAGGACCATATTCCTCCAGGGCAGCTTGTTGAAGATACTCTATGTTCTTTACTGAAAAGAAACCAAAAAACATTTTTATGATAAAAAAAATAAACAAACTGCTCTATGTGATTGTATCTGCCTGCCATACCCTTCTGCCTTGCTTTGCTAATAATTTCGATGTGCTTCATGGAAACTTTAAGGAGCTTTTTTGTGATGAGGGATGCCACATCCACCTAAGAGAGAGACACAAGTTTATTTAAAAATGATGAAGACCAGGTCAAAACATTTAAAGTTTTTAACTTTACAGAGTCTAAGTTTCACCTTCTGGGTCCGACGAACCAGCACAGCAGCAAAGAAACGCAAGGTCACTCTCAGCTCATCGACAAACGCCTCGTCGTCTGTGATGTCTCTGAAAGAAAAAGAAATCTGTCCCCTCACTTCACAGGACATACCACAGTTTGAACCTCGGAGGAAGGATACAAGGTACTCTTACCTATACCAAGGATATACAAAATTTTCCAGAACAAGCTCTAGAATCTAAAATAAAAAAAAAAAAAAAAAAAACATTCAGTATCATCAGCAGATGAAGACAGAAGAATCCAGTCTGACCACTAGATGGCATTGCTAAATCTCCCATGACCTAATAAGTAGGTAACTGCATTATTGTCAACCCAGTAATGAGGTTTTATTCATATATATATATATATATATATATATA